>JAXIVJ010000712.1:32500-87500 GCA_036785665.1 Chirona hameri | reverse complement strand
GCAGCTGCAGCAGCTGCAGCAGCTGCTGCAGCTGCTGCAGCTGCTGCAGCTGTCATTAGAGGGAACCTGTCTCCTCTAATGACTCAGCTGTTCGTGGCATATGAATGTATACTGTCAGTAGAACATTCATATGCTTTGGTCTGTCAAATTTGGGATCAGGTTCCCATCATTTAACGACTGAATGATTCTAACCTAATTGTAACGCTTACCGTCTCCTTCCCCTGGTCATATATGACTATAAAATAGCAGAATGGTCGTGTTCGTGACTATAAAATAGCAGAATGGTCGTGTTCGTGACTATAAAATAGCAGAATGGTCGTGTTCGTGATTATAAAATAGCAGAATGGTCGTGTTCGTGATACGCCATGGTGCAATACAGCAACAGTTTAATTTAACAATAGCCAATTTGTCAATTAAGGAACCATGACAACAAAGATTCCCTGCATGTCTTCGTTTTACCCAGTATCCAATTGTCTGCGCTAATGACTGAATCCAATAAGCTCCTCTAATTGCTTTTAGTGAAGATCCCAATGACTTTCAAAAATAGCATAGTCCAATGCTCCTGAACCCCTGATGAAAATGTCCTTACCCGGAAACGTAACTGCAGTGACAATATCAGCATCTAAAACCAGTTGTATTCCATGGGAGTTGTTATAATAATTGTTGTCGATTACCTCCTATGTGTATGCTGCTCACTTTCTGGTGTTGTTTTGCGTTCATCGCTTCCTCACTGTCTAGCTGGCATCGTGTGTTGCCTATACAGTTACCCTAAAGCCTGGTCCCTGTCTATCCCTCCGCGACCCCGGTCTGGCATCGTGTGTTGCCTACATAGTTACCCTAAAGCCTGGTCCCTGTCTATCCCTCCGCGACCCCGGTCTGGCATCGTGTGTTGCCTATACAGTTACCCTAAATCCTGGTCCCTGTCTATCCCTCCGCGACCCCGGTCTGGCATCGTGTGTTGCCTACATAGTTACCCTAAAGCCTGATCCCTGTCTATCCCTCCACGACCCCGGTCTGGCATCGTGTGCTGCTTATATAGTTACTCTAAAGCCTGGTCCCTGTCTATCCCTCCGCGACCCCGGTCTGGCATCGTGTGTTGCCTATATAGTTACCCTAAAGCCTGGTCCCTGTCTATCCCTTCGCGACCCCGGTCTGGCATCGTGTGTTGCCTATATAGTTACCCTAAAGCCTGGTCCCTGTCTATCCCTCCACGACCCCGGTCTGGCATCGTGTGTTGCCTATATAGTCACCCTAAAGCCTGGTCCCTGTCTATCCCTCCGCGACCCCGGTCTGGCATCGTGTATTGCCTATATAGTCACTCTAAAAAGCCTGGTCCCTGTCTATCCCTCCGCGACCCTGGTCTGGCATCGTGTGCTGCCTATATAGTCACCCTAAAGCCTGGTCCCTGTCTATCCTTCCGCGACCCCGGTCTGGCATCGTGTGTTACCTATATAGTTACCCTAAAGCCTGGTCCCTGTCTATCCCTCCGCGTCCCCGGTCTGGCCGACTGTGTTCGCCGGTCGCACTTGTATATGTGTGTGTGTGTGTGTATCTGTAATGTAATATGTGACCGATGAGTTATTTCTTTAACACTGTAAAGCCATCAAAAGCCAACACTTTAGCTGTGTAACGAAACTGGCCTCGCCGCGTTATTAGGGAGGCGATCGAAATTCACTTGCAGGCCTCATCACTAAATCAAGGCGTAGGTAAAGCATCTCTCAGCCCCATATGGGACAGTGTTTTTCATCGGCCTGGCTAATAATTGTCATCATATGTGCGAGTGCATCAACGTGCGAGTGTCTACTATGTTATAGTCTGTCATTTAATTTGTTGTCTCATTTTCAGTCTGTCTTGGCTCAAGCTAACGTATTCTTCTTAAAAGAGATCTACAACAATCATCACGTGGTTCTACGTATATTTCGCTTAGTTAGGTTTTTATTTCTCGATGTCGCCGCTTTTTGCATGTTGACCCTGTGGTGGGTACAACAAGATGTACCGAAATATTGGTCTTTTGTAATTAAAACAAAAAACACATTGAGTTTTTCCGTTAAAAACGAACAATAATATGTGTAATGTGTTTGTGTGAATGTGTTTCTCTGCGCTGTGTGTTTCTCTGCGCTGTGTGAATGTGTCTCTCTGCGCTGTGTGTTTCTCTGCGCTGTGTGAATGTGTTTCCCTGCGCTGTGTGTTTCTCTGCGCTGTGTGTCTCTCTGCGCTGTGTGAATGTGTTTCTCTGTGCTGTGTGTTTCTCTGCGCTGTGTGTTTCTCTGCGCTGTGTGAATGTGTTTCTCTGCGCTGTGTGTTTCTCTGCGCTGTGTGAATGTGTTTCTCTGCGCTGTGTGTTTCTCTGCGCTGTGTGTTTCTCTGCGCTGTGTGAATGTGTTTCTCTGCGCTGTATGAATGTGTTTCTCTGCGCTGTGTGTTTCTCTGCGCTGTGTGAATGTGTTTCTCTACGCTGTGTGAATGTGTTTCTCTGCGCTGTGTGTTTCTCTGCGCCGTGTGAATGTGTTTCTCTCCGCTGTGTGAATGTGTTTCTCTGCGCTGTGTTTCTCTGCGCTGTGTGTTTCTCTGCGCCGTGTGAATGTGTTTCTCTGCGCTGTGTGAATGTGTTTCTCTGCGCTGTGTGTTTCTCTGTGCTGTGTGAATGTGTTTCTCTGCGCTGTGTGAATGTGTTTCTCTGCGTTGTGTGAATGTGTTTCTCTGCGCTGTGTGTTTCTCTGCGCTGTGTGTTTCTCTGCTGTGTGAATGTGTTTCTCTGCACTGTGTGAATGTGTTTCTCTGCGCTGTGTGAATGTGTTTCTCTGCGCTGTGTGAATGTGTTTCTCTGCGCTGTGTGTTTCTCTGCGCTGTGTGTTTCTCTGCGCTGTGTGAATGTGTCTCTGCGCTGTGTGTTTCTCTGCGCTGTGTGTTTCTCTGCGCTGTGTGAATGTGTTTCTCTGCGCTGTGTGAATGTGTTTCTCTGCGCTGTGTGAATGTGTCTCTCTGCGCTGTGTGTCTCTCTGCGCTGTGTGTTTCTCTGCGCTGTGTGAATGTGTTTCTCTGCGCTGTGTGTTTCTCTCCGCTGTGTGAATGTGTTTCTCTGCGCTGTGTGAATGTGTTTCTCTGCGCTGTGTGAATGTGTTTCTCTGCGCTGTGTGAATGTGTTTCTCTGCGCTGTGTGAATGTGTTTCTCTGCGCTGTGTGTTTCTCTGCGCTGTGTGAATGTGTCTCTCTGCGCTGTGTGAATGTGTTTCTCTGCGCTGTGTGAATGTGTTTCTCTGCGCTGTGTGTTTCTCTGCGCTGTGTGAATGTGTTTCTCTGCGCTGTGTGTTTCTCTGCGCTGTGTGTTTCTCTGCGCTGTGTGAATGTGTTTCTCTGCGCTGTGTGAATGTGTTTCTCTGCGCTGTGTGTTTCTCTGCGCTGTGTGTTTCTCTGCGCTGTGTGAATGTGTTTCTCTGCGCTGTGTGTTTCTCTGCGCTGTGTGTTTCTCTGCGCTGTGTGTTTCTCTGCGCTGTGTGTTTCTCTGCGCTGTGTGAATGTGTTTCTCTGCGCTGTTTGTTTCTCTGCGCTGTGTGAATGTGTTTCTCTCCGCTGTGTGAATGTGTTTCTCTGCGCTGTCTGAATGTGTTTATCTGCGCTGTCGCCAGGCGTCGATGGTGGACGCGGAGACGGAGCCGGCGATCCGGGCCCGGCAGGCGGCTCCTGTGGCGGCTGCTGCGGCGGCTCCTGCGGCGGCGGATGTGGCTGGAGCGGCGCCGGCCGTACCCAACCATCTGAGACAGCTGCAGGCCAAGCCGATTGCCGACCGGGTAGCGGAACATGACGCGGTCAGTTGGGTGGTTTGGAGGGGGAGAGGGCGGCGTCACGGTGGGGAGAGGAGAGCGCACCCCCCCCCCCCCCCCCACCCACACACACCTTGGGATCAGTAGAAGTGATCACACGGTCAGTGTGTCTCACAGGCCGGCGGGGGGGGGGGGGGGGGGGCGAGGACATGGCCTGCTTCCGGTATTAGGGTAATTGATCCCAAGGGCCTGCAGAGGGAACGTGAAACATGGCAATGAGAGCGACTACTTCACCACGGCGGAGACACACATGATTCCATGTCAAGCCGGCTTCATGAGTAAAATAGGTAAAAAATGAAGATATAAAATTAATAGAGTAGCTCACAAAATCAAACGAATAAAAAAAAGGAAAATCTTCCAGAACTGGAGCAAATTTCAAATATTACGAAACCGACTCGTCATTAGTTATAACGATGACGAGTCGGGTGACATGCCGGGTGATAGGAAGCCTCTCAGCTCTGTCCGTGTCTCTGTCTGCCTGTCCGTGCCTGCCCGTGCCTGCCCGTGCCTGCCCGTGCCTGCCCGTGCCTGCCCGTGCCTGTCCGTGCATGTCCGTGTCTCTGTCTGCCTGCCCGTGCCTGCCCGTGCCTGCCCGTGCCTGCCCGTGTCTCTGTCTGCCTGCCCGTGCCTGCCCGTGCCTGCCCGTGCCTGTCCGTGTCTCTGTCTGCCTGTCCGTGCCTGTCCGTGCCTGTCCGTGCCTGTCCGTGCCTGTCCGTGCCTGTCCGTGCCTGTCCGTGGCTCTGTCTGCCTGTCCGTGCCTGTCCGTGTCTGTCTGCCTGCCCGTGCCTGTCCGTGCCTGTCCGTGTCTCTGTCTGCCTGTCCGTGCCTGTCCGTGCATGTCCGTGTCTCTGTCTGCCTGCCCGTGCCTGTCCGTGTCTCTGTCTGCCTGTCCGTGCCTGTCCGTGCCTTTCCGTGTCTCTGTCTGCCTGGCCGTGCCTGTCCGTGCCTATCCGTGTCTATATCTGCCTGCCCGTGCCTGGCCGTGCCTGTCCGTACATGTCCGTCCGTGCCTGTCCGTCTGTGTGTGTCTGTCTATGCCCGTTTGTCCGTGTCCGTATGTCCGTGTCCGTATGTCCGGATGTCCGTGTCCGTGTCCGGATGTCTGTGTCCGTCTGTCCGTGTCTGTCTGTCTGTGTCTGTCTGTCTGTCCGTGTCTGTCTGTCCGTGTCTGTCTGTCTGTCTGTCTATCTGTCCGTGTCCGTCTGTCCGTGTCCGTCTGTCTGTGTCCGTCTGTCCGTGTCCGTCTGTCCGTCTGTCCGTCTGTCCGTCTGTCCGTGTCCGTCTGTCCGTGTCCGTCTGTCCGTGTCCGTCTGTCCGTGTCCGTCTGTCCGTGTCCGTCTGTCCGTGTCCGTCTGTCCGTGTCCGTCTGTCCGTGTCCGTCTGTCCGTGTCCGTCTGTCCGTGTCTGTCTGTCTGTGTCTGTCTGTCCGTGTCTGTCTGTCTGTGTCTGTCTGTCCGTGTCCGTCTGTCCGTGTCCGTCTGTCCGTGTCCGTCTGTCCGTGTCCGTCTGTCTGTGTCCGTCTGTCTGTGTCCGTCTGTCCGTGTCCGTCTGTCCGTCTGTCCGTCTGTCCGTCTGTCCGTCTGTCCGTCTGTCCGTCTGTCCGTCTGTCCGTCTGTCCGTCTGTCCGTCTGTCCGTGTCTGTCTGTCTGTGTCTGTCTGTCCGTGTCTGTCTGTCCGTGTCCGTCTGTCCGTCTGTCAGCGCCTCTGACGTACCAGGCCGGTGTGAGCCGCCGGTACCGTCGATCGGTCGGCTCGGCTCGGCTCGGCTCTGATGGATGGAGCGGCCGGTCTCTGGCGGCCCCGGCCTGTCGTTAGGACGCGGACAGCGGCCGTCCGTCCGTCACCGAACGAGACGGACACTGCCGTAACCTCGGCTACGACGCGCCGGGGAGGGCCGGGGAGGCGAGCCAGTTATACCCCCCCCCCCCCCCGGACCGGACGCTGCGTAACCTCGGCTACGACGCTCCGGGGAGGGCCGGGGAGGCGAGCCAGTTATACCCCCCCCCCCCCCCGACCGGACTCTCTGTAACCTCGGCTGCGACGGGCCGGGGAGGGCCGGGGAGGCGAGCCAGTTATACCCCCCCCCCCCCCCCCGCCCGGACCGGACGCTGCCTAACCTCGGCTACGACGCGCCGGGGAGGGCCGGGGAGGCGAGCCAGTTATACCCCCCCCCCCCCCCTCCCCCCGCCTCCCTGGACCGGACGTGCTGGAGTCGTGGACGTGCTGGACGAGAATATGGCTCGGCAAATTATTTACTGAGGGCACCATTGAACGTCAGTTTCTGCGTCAAACATTACGCGTTTTGAAGAGGTACTTATGTACGTTATCTTATGTAGGCTATGTTATGTACGCTATGTTATGTAGGCTATGTTATGTAGGCTATGTTATGTACGCTATGTTATGTACGCTATGTTATGTAGGCTATGTTATGTACGCTATGTTATGCTTTTCGTTTGTGGCGCACAGGCTTTGTCGGGGCACACGGACTGTCCTGTTGTGTCTCCAAATAAACATGAGGGGTTTCGGCGTTGCCCAACCCAAAACTTCTCATACCAGTGCGACTATTATATATTTTATTTATTCCGTTTCACCCCCAACGGGCCTTTCACCCAATTACAGGAGGCACTCCCTCTCCTCTCTCTCTGGGATTGTGTTTACGAGGCCTTTCCCAAGGGCCTCACCGGGCCGGGCGAGACACCAACGCGGGTGACCCGGTGGGAGTCGAACCCACGTTCGGTTCGGTCTCTGCACCGAAGTCCACAGTGTTGACCACTGCACATTATGGCCGAATCCCGGTTTAGCCTGAATTTATTCAAAAACCTGATTTCTGAATTTATACTTACGATGCCTCTCAATAGATAGGAAATTGTCCAAAGTTTATCGTTAGACGTATATTTGTGTGCTATTTTAACGTTTTGGGGATATAATTACTGTCCAGAGTGCACGCACGCACTGGTTCCTCAAAACGAGCTGTGTAGCGCGGAAAACGTTCCCCGTTTCCAACGCGGGTAGGCGCTGTGTTCCCGGCAAATAATTTAGGAAAATGAGGTATCAACAGAGGCAGAAACTCGTGAGGAATATATTGAAGTTGTTATAATGCGTTTTCTGTGAATCACTTGGAAATTGCGCTTGCTTAAATAGGACCTCCTCACGTCATGTGACGTTTTAAAAAAAGTCCTTTGAAAAGAAATAAAAAAACAAAAAGAGACTCAAGAAGCCTCAAGACAAATTAACTACAACTGCATTCAGCGTGTTTTTTTCTGAATAGGAGCGAACAATATTCTCTTGCCACAACCTGCCCCCGCCGCTCATTCAGCTCTGAACTTGTCGCGGCGGCCCGGCTGGCATGACTCAACCCAGCTTGTGGCAGCGCCGACAGGCTCAGGCCTACCTCATGGTAGGTCAAATTAGCCCCACCCTGCGCTTGTTACGTCACTGGATGCAGCTACCAATGACTGTGAATGTCTTTCTGTCGCATTATATATAACTGATGGCAATTGGTCATTCTTGACGGATCATGCAGTCACTTCCGGCAATCGCCTCATCGCAGCGCTGCAGCATGTATGGTCTCACGCTGAAGAGCTTCAACGACCTGGCAGCTGTCGCCGCGCTGCCCGTCACCAACCTGGAGTATGGCCTGAGCACGCTGCACTGTTGGATTCGGTGCTTTGATTGATTCCTCTACCTGATATATAAAGCTTCCAGACGGAAACAAGAGCAAGGAGCACCACCAGCAGCGGCAGAACGAGGTAAAAGATGCATTCAGGACGCGAATGGGGCTCCGAGTCGACGGGCTGCGGACGGGAAGCGGTGGAAAGTCCAACGACGGAAACAACGCCCGCCGCGCCTTCCGCTCGCCAGCCGACTCCGCAGCCTGCACCGGAGTCGAACAGCAGATGATCAACCGGATCAACACGATCCTGCAGCAGCCGTCAGCTGCTTCCACCAGTTGAACACCGACGCACTCTCCAGCTACTGCCACCAGCAAAGGGCTGACCGATATGTCGCCTTATACAGGTGGCATCCGATGTCCACCACGCTGCACAAGCTCCTGTCGCATTCGGCAGCTGTGGTAGAAGTCTGTCACCTGCCCATCGGGATGATGCCGTAGGAGGCTGCCGAAACAGCGAACAAGCGCCTCCGCCAGTACAGGCTGTGCCACACGCAGAAGGACTCGCGTCTGCACGCGATGTCCGACCTCTTCGGGCATATGATGGTGGCCAGCGCCCGTTCATCAGCAGCCTGGGCCTGCAGCGGCGCTGACGACTCTACGTCAGCCGGCATGGCACCGAAGACCTTGGCGCTACTGTCGTAGCCGGAGCCTGAGCCGCAGCTGGAGAGGGGAACGGCGCAGGCTCCGTCGGTGCTGACAGCGACAGTAACAGTGACGGAGCCAGCAGCAACAATATGCGCCGAGTATGTCGTGAGGACGGGTCGTGTGATGACGAGATCCGTCTTACAGTCATGTTGTGCCAGTGACATAAAGGGACATGTCTGTTCTGGAATTGTCTTTTCAATCCACGGATGGGTCAGGAAACAGCAAATAAACTGTAAAACACTGGTTGTAAAACAAATTCCGAAACTCCTTTATCATTTCATAACGGTTGTCAACACAGTTTCCATGCGATAGTTTCTACCCATTCATTTCCATTGGTATTCACATAGGAACCGTGTGATAGTCTTGCACGAATCGGGCAAATTGTTGCAGAAAGCTTAGTTAGTAGCAGTTATGTCGCTAAAAGTCATTTGGCATCATTTTCAGCAAAACCGAAAAGCACTACGAATAAATTCAGGCTAAACTTGGGTTTGGCCACACTGCACTGGACCACCCGGCCCCTATCGCCCTCGCCGTGTCCACTGGACCACCCGGCCCCCATCGCTCTCGCCGTGTCAGCCGCGTCCACTGTACCACCCGGCCCCTATCGCTCTCGCCGTGTCCACTGGACCACCCGGCCCCTATCGCTCTCGCCGTGTCCACTGGACCACCCGGCCCCTATCGCTCTCGCCGTGTCCACTGGACCACCCGGCCCCTATCGCTCTCGCCGTGTCCACTGGATCACCCGGCCCCTATCGCTCTCGCCGTGTCCACTGGACCACCCGGCCCCTATCGCTCTCGCCGTGTCCACTGGACCACCCGGCCCCTATCGCTATCGCCGTGTCCACTGGATCACCCGGCCCCTATCGCTCTCGCCGTGCCCACTGGATCACCCGGCCCCCATCGCTCTCGCCGTGTCAGCCGCGTCCACTGGACCACCCGGCCCCTATCGCTCTTGCCGTGTCCACTGGACCACCCGGCCCCTATCGCTCTCGCCGTGTCAGCCGCGTCCACTGGATCACCCGGCCCCTATCGCTCTCGCCGTGTCAGCCGTTTTCACTGGATCACCCGGCCCCCATCGCTCTCGCCGTGTCCACTGGATCACCCGGCCCCTATCGCTCTCGCCGTGTCCACTGGATCACCCGGCCCCCATCGCTCTCGCTGTGTCAGCCGCGTCCACTGGACCACCCGGCCCCTATCGCTCTCGCCGTGTCCACTGGACCACCCGGCCCCTATCGCTCTCGCCGTGTCAGCCGCGTCCACTGGATCACCCGGCCCCTATCGCTCTCGCCGTGTCAGCCGTGTCCACTGGACCACCCGGCCCCTATCGCTCTCGCCGTGTCCACTGGATCACCCGGCCCCTATCGCTCTCGCCGTGTCAGCCGTGTCCACTGGATCACCCGGCCCCTATCGCTCTCGCCGTGTCCACTGGACCACCCGGCCCCTATCGCTCTCGCCGTGTCCACTGGATCACCCGGCCCCCATCGCTCTCGCCGTGTCCACTGGATCACCCGGCCCCTATCGCTCTCGCCGTGTCAGCCGTGTCCACTGGATCACCCGGCCCCCATCGCTCTCGCCGTGTCCACTGGATCACCCGGCCCCCATCGCTCTCGCCCTGTCCACTGGATCACCCGGCCCCTATCGCTCTCGCCGTGTCCACTGGATCACCCGGCCCCTATCGCTCTCGCCGTGTCCACTGGATCACCCGGCCCCTATCGCTCTCGCCGTGTCAGCCGTGTCCACTGGATCACCCGGCCCCTATCGCTCTCGCCGTGTCAGCCGTGTCCACTGGATCACCCGGCCCCTATCGCTCTCGCCGTGTCCACTGGACCACCCGGCCCCTATCGCTCTCGCCGTGTCCACTGGATCACCCGGCCTCTATCGCTCTCGCCGTGTCCACTGGACCGCCCGGCCCCTATCGCTCTCGCCGTGTCCACTGGATCACCCGGCCCCTATCGCTCTCGCCGTGTCAGCCGTGTCCACTGGATCACCCGGCCCCTCTCGCTCTCGCCGTGTCAGCCGTGTCCACTGGACCACCCGGCCCCTATCGCTCTCGCCGTGTCCACTGGATCACCCGGCCCCTATCGCTCTCGCCGTGTCCACTGGATCACCCGGCCCCCATCGCTCTCGCCGTGTCAGCCGTGTCCACTGGTCCACAGCAGACATGACCCCAGTGGAACATATAATTATGCAAAAGGGATCCCATATTTGAAATAATCGTCACAATGTTCTAGAAACTGCCAGAAGCCAAACAAGTAATATGAGGTCATCGGAGGTCAGTGACCTCTGTTGACCTCTGAAAAGGTCAATCGAGGCCATAATCTCATTGGAACCCACAACTGTCACCTGGAAAACTTGTGCATATGCTTCTGAACAACACACACTCGGAAACTGCACAAGTTACAAGGATCAATATTACGGGACGCCAGTTGCGCCTGGCATGACCTTGCAAAACAGGTCATAGTCACGGGTCATATGACCTAGAAGTTCATTTTTTTTATGTCTCAAATTGTTCAACAATAGGGTACGGAAAGTTTCATCGTAATCGGTTGATATTTACCCGAGTTATTCCCGAAAAACCGAGGGGGTGGCATCCACCTCCTCCTGCACTGGCAAGGGTTAAGACATATAACAGGGACCTCAATGCTCATTTAGTCCATTATTTCAGCAATTATCAGCGTTAAAACTTTGACGTTTTTCGAGACTTGTATCAGATAACGAGTACTTGATCGGCATTGCTGTCCATCACTTATCTTAGAATATGCATTTGTCAATTTTAGAGTTTTGAATTATCTACAAGTCCTACACTGGATCACAAAATGATTATGCAGTTCAAAATTGACGGGACTCTTTATTACTACACACTGCTCGTTCAGGTTTTGTGGTTTTCTTATCTCTGGCCTGTAGCGTTGAAAATTTGGTGGTGGCGTTTCGGCATGAAAATTCATGAAGAAGTTTATTTTTTAAAGAATTTTTTTTTCTCAAATATTCTTATTTTACCGGACATATGCCATAAGTGAGGTATTTTATTAGCATAAAAGAGATAACTGGCTCTGCCTCAGCCGGTCCTGCAGAAAGTACGCGGTGGCAGCACCGCGCACTTTTAGGGCGAGCCAGAAATGTGACTACCGTGGGACTTCTACCACCTATATAACTACGGTTTACTATGTAACTCAATTATTCTGGGAAAAAAACGTGTAATTCCTTTCATGCGGCACAATGCGCAATGACTGCGATAAAGGTAGCTGTCTCTCGATCCCGATGCCGCAAAACGTTGACAATGTTCGTCAGCTGATATAGGCCGGCGGCAAGCTGGCGGCACTAGTTAATGATAAGGCGAGCTTCGAGTAACGAGTAGCGAGCCTCTGAGAATTACACGCACTGGAGGGGGATTCCGCCTCCCATAAGAGCTACAATAACGAAATTGGTAGGGTATGGAGGTTCTGTAGGGAACTCTGTTTTGCGAAATTTCCATAAACCTAGGTCAATATCTTCGAGGTCAAATGGGGTCAAATATGCAACAACAAAAAATAACAATTTGCTCCAGAAACCCCAAAATATATCGAGAACTATGATAGCTAGGAACAAACGAAAAGAAATAGAAAGCTCTTGAAATATGCAATCGCCATGGTGTCCTCAAGTTTGAGCTCCGATCAATAGTTTAGGCTCCAGAAGTGATCAAAGGTCAAAAAGGCTATTTATGGCAAAACAGTTTTTCGCAAATAACTTTTTACCTAATAACTATAAGGCAATAATGTTGACGCCATTGTGTTTGTCTCGCCAAGGCGCTTCGAAATATATTCATGTTTACCAGTTTAGGTCAACTTCGAAATTTAACCTCAGGTCAAGGTCGTGGTGACCCAAGATGGTCATGCTGCATATTGGGAGACGTGTCTCGACGAGACAAACACATTGGTACCGGTTTCACTTCTCTATCTTCATTCTGTCGGAATTGATATCACTTCGTTTTACAAAAGTAACTGAGTAACGGAGTAACTGTAACTTCCGTTACATTTGTTGACGATGTAACTGAGTAACGAGTTACTTCTTTTTTTTAGTAACGGAGTAACGAGTAACGGAGTTACATTTTGAAGTAATGGTGCCCGCCTATGCTTATTACTGACATTGGGGTTGTCTGGTTGTCGATGGATGCTCTTATAGAGTTTTGGCGGGAGCGACGAAATGTAGAGCTGTAATAATAGCTTCGCGCCTGGACATATTGCCAGTTTCAGTCACCTGGGTGGCGATTTTTTTTGCGCATTTTCTCATTTATGTAATATGACGTTACCTTCCTTTCTATTATCGGTTGCATGCTCGTGTGTGCTAACGAATAACCGCATTTATTCGTTACTATGTGAGTCATACTCTAAATTCACTGCATTGTTTTCTGCGCTGCTGTCCAATGTTGTGGTAAAGCCGGGTCGTGTCCAGTATAGACACGTACCGAGCGCTGCGTGACGTACCGAGCGCTGCGTGACGTACCGAGCGCTGCGTGACGTACCGAGCGCTGCGTGACGTACCGAGCGCTGCGTGACGTACCGAGCGCTGCGTGACGTACCGAGCGCTGCGTGAGGCCGGGACCGACCAGTGTTCTGCGCTGTGTGAGGCCGTGACCGACCAGTGTTCTGCGCTGCGTGACCGTCCAGTGTTCTGCCCTGCGTGACCGTCCAGTGTTCTGCGCTGCGTGACTGTCCAGTGTTCTGCCCTGCGTGACCGTCCAGTGTTCTGCGCTGCGTGACCGTCCAGTGTTCTGCGCTGCGTGACCGTCCAGTGTTCTGCGCTGCGTGAGGCCGTGACCGTCCAGTGTTCTGCGCTGCGTGACCGTCCAGTGTTCTGCGCTGCGTGACCGTCCAGTGTTCTGCGCTGCGTGACTGTCCAGTGTTCTGCGCTGTGTGAGGCCGGGACCGTCCAGTGTTCTGCGCTGCGTGACCGTCCAGTGTTCTGCGCTGCGTGAGGCCGTGACCGTCCAGTGTTCTGCGCTGCGTGAGTCCGGGACCGTCCAGTGTTCTGCGCTGCGTGAGGCCGTGACCGTCCAGTGTTCTGCCCTGCGTGACCGTCCAGTGTTCTGCGCTGCGTGAGGCCGTGACCGTCCAGTGGTCTGCGCTGCGTGACCGTCCAGTGTTCTGCGCTGCGTGACCGTCCAGTGTTCTGCGCTGCGTGACCGTCCAGTGTTCTGTGCTGTGTGAGGCCGGGACCGTCCAGTGTTCTGCGCTGCGTGACCGTCCAGTGTTCTGCGCTGCGTGAGGCCGTGACCGTCCAGTGTTCTGCGCTGCGTGAGTCCGGGACCGTCCAGTGTTCTGCGCTGCGTGAGGCCGGGACCGTCCAGTGTTCTGCGCTGCGTGAGTCCGGGACCGTCCAGTGTTCTGCGCTGCGTGAGGCCGGGACCGTCCAGTGTTCTGCGCTGCGTGACCGTCCAGTGTTCTGCGCTGCGTGAGGCCGTGACCGTCCAGTGTTCTGCGCTGCGTGAGTCCGGGACCGTCCAGTGTTCTGCGCTGCGTGAGGCCGGGACCGTCCAGTGTTCTGCGCTGCATGACCGTCCAGTGTTCTGCGCTGCGTGACCGTCCAGTGTTCTGCGCTGCGTGAGGCCGTGACCGTCCAGTGTTCTGCGCTGCGTGAGGCCGGGACCGTCCAGTGTTCTGCGCTGCGTGACCGTCCAGTGTTCTGCGCTGCGTGAGGCCGTGACCGTCCAGTGTTCTGCGCTGCGTGAGGCCGGGACCGTCCAGTGTTCTGCGCTGCGTGAGGCCTTGGCCGTTCAGTGTTCGGCGCTGCGTGACCGTCCAGTGTTCTGCGCTGCGTGAGGCCGGGACCGTCCAGTGTTCTGCGCTGCGTGAGGTCGTGACCGTCAGTGTTCTGCGCTGTGTGAGGCCGTGGCCGTCCAGTGTTCTGCGCTGCGTGAGGCCGTGACCGTCCAGTGTTCTGCGCTGCGTGACCGTCCAGTGTTCTGCGCTGCGTGAGGCCGTGACCGTCCAGTGTTCTGCGCTGCGTGACCGTCCAGTGTTCTGCGCTGCGTGACCGTCCAGTGTTCTGCGCTGCGTGACCGTCCAGTGTTCTGCGCTGTGTGACCGTTCAGTGTTCGGCGCTGCGTGACCGTCCAGTGTGCTGCGCTGCGTGAGGCCGTGACCGTCCAGTGTTCTGCGCTGTGTGAGACCGTGACCGTCCAGTGTTCTGCGCTGCGTGACCGTCCAGTGTTCTGCCCTGCGTGACCGTCCAGTGTTCTGCGCTGCGTGAGGCCGTGACCGTCCAGTGTTCTGCGCTGCGTGAGGCCGTGACCGTCCAGTGTTCGGCGCTGCGTGACCGTCCAGTGTTCTGCGCTGTGTGAGGCCGGGACCGTCCAGTGTTCTGCGCTGCGTGACCGTCCAGTGTTCTGCGCTGCGTGAGGCCGTGACCGTCCAGTGTTCTGCGCTGCGTGAGGCCGTGACCGTCCAGTGTTCTGCGCTGCGTGAGGCCGTGACCGTCCAGTGTTCTGCGCTGTGTGAGGCCGTGACCGTCCAGTGTTCTGCGCTGTGTGAGGCCGTGACCGTCCAGTGTTCTGCCCTGCGTGACCGTCCAGTGTTCTGCGCTGTGTGAGGCCGTGACCGTCCAGTGTTCTGCGCTGTGTGAGGCCGTGACCGTCCAGTGTTCTGCCCTGCGTGACCGTCCAGTGTTCTGCGCTGTGTGAGGCCGTGACCGTCCAGTGTTCTGCGCTGTGTGAGGCCGTGACCGTCCAGTGTTCTGCCCTGCGTGACCGTCCAGTGTTCTGCGCTGTGTGAGGCCGTGACCGTCCAGTGTTCTGCGCTGTGTGAGGCCGTGACCGTCCAGTGTTCTGCGCTGCGTGACCGTCCAGTGTTCTGCGCTGCGTGAGGCCGTGACCGTCCAGTGTTCTGCGCTGCGTGACCGTCCAGTGTTCTGCGCTGCGTGAGGCCGTGACCGTCCAGTGTTCTGCGCTGCGTGACCGTCCAGTGTTCTGCGCTGCGTGACCGTCCAGTGTTCTGCGCTGCGTGAGGCCGTGACCGTCCAGTGTTCTGCGCTGTGTGAGACCGTGACAGTCCAGTGTTCTGCGCTGCGTGACCATCCAGTGTTCTGCCCTGCGTGACCGTCCAGTGTTCTGCGCTGCGTGAGGCCGTGACCGTCCAGTGTTCTGCGCTGTGTGAGACCGTGACCGTTCAGTGTTCGGCGCTGCGTGACCGTCCAGTGTTCTGCGCTGTGTGAGGCCGGGACCGTCCAGTGTTCTGCGCTGCGTGAGGCCGTGACCGTCCAGTGTTCTGCGCTGCGTGACCGTCCAGTGTTCTGCGCTGCGTGAGGCCGTGACCGTCCAGTGTTCTGCGCTGCGTGACCGTCCAGTGTTCTGCGCTGCGTGAGGCCGTGACCGTCCAGTGTTCTGCGCTGCGTGACCGTCCAGTGTTCTGCGCTGCGTGAGGCCGTGACCGTCCAGTGTTCTGCGCTGCGTGACCGTCCAGTGTTCTGCGCTGCGTGACCGTCCAGTGTTCTGCGCTGCGTGAGGCCGTGACCGTCCAGTGTTCTGCGCTGTGTGAGACCGTGACAGTCCAGTGTTCTGCGCTGCGTGACCGTCCAGTGTTCTGCCCTGCGTGACCGTCCAGTGTTCTGCGCTGCGTGAGGCCGTGACCGTCCAGTGTTCGGCGCTGCGTGACCGTCCAGTGTTCTGCGCTGTGTGAGGCCGGGACCGTCCAGTGTTCTGCGCTGCGTGACCGTCCAGTGTTCTGCGCTGCGTGAGGCCGGGACCGTCCAGTGTTCTGCGCTGCGTGAGGTCGTGACCGTCAGTGTTCTGCGCTGTGTGAGGCCGTGACCGTCCAGTGTTCTGCGCTGCGTGAGGCCGTGCCCGTCCAGTGTTCTGCGCTGCGTGACCGTACAGTGTTCTGCGCTGCGTGAGGCCGGGACCGTCCAGTGTTCTGCGCTGCGTGAGGCCGTGACCGTCCAGTGTTCTGCGCTGCGTGAGGCCGTGACCGTCCAGTGTTCTGCGCTGCGTGAGGCCGTGACCGTCCAGTGTTCTGCGCTGCGTGAGGCCGTGACCGTCCAGTGTTCTGCGCTGCGTGACCGTCCAGTGTTCTGCGCTGCGTGAGGCCGTGACCGTCCAGTGTTCTGCGCTGTGTGAGGCCGTGACCGTCCAGTGTTCTGCGCTGTGTGAGGCCGGGACCGTCCAGTGTTCTGCGCTGTATGAGGCCGGGACCGTCCAGTGTTCTGCGCTGTGTGAGGCCGTGACCGTCCAGTGTTCTGCGCTGCGTGAGGCCGTGACCGTCCAGTGTTCTGCGCTGTGTGACTGTCCAGTGTTCTGCGCTGCGTGAGGCCGTGACCGTCCAGTGTTCTGCGCTGCGTGACCGTCCAGTGTTCTGCGCTGCGTGACCGTCCAGTGTTCTGCGCTGCGTGACCGTCCAGTGTTCTGCGCTGCGTGACCGTCCAGTGTTCTGCGCTGTGTGACCGTCCAGTGTTCTGCGCTGCGTGACCGTCCAGTGTTCTGCCCTGCGTGACCGTCCAGTGTTCTGCGCTGCGTGAGGCCGTGACCGTCCAGTGTTCTGCGCTGTGTGAGGCCGTGACCGTCCAGTGTTCTGCGCTGCGTGACCGTCCAGTGTTCTGCGCTGCGTGACCGTCCAGTGTTCTGCGCTGCGTGAGGCCGGGACCGTCCAGTGTTCTGCGCTGTGTGAGGCCGGGACCGTCCAGTGTTCTGCGCTGTGTGAGGCCGGGACCGTTCAGTGTTCTGCGCTGCGTGACCGTCCAGTGTTCTGCGCTGCGTGACTGTCCAGTGTTCTGCGCTGTGTGTTGGCGCTCCGGGCGGTGTTGACCAGACTCCAGGCCAGCCGTACCGTGCTCAACTGTGCGTGTTTGCGTGTGCGTTTGGGCGCCCTATAACCATGGCAGTTACGGCGCCCTGAAGCACCACATCAACATCATCATCATGCGAGCGCGCCGGACACCCGCCCCTGAATTGAGCGGGGGTAGTCGGAGCGCGCAGGACCCCTGATGTTCCACCGCAGACTGACAGCTGGTCAGTGGTCACCCTGTCCCTGGGCAGAGCGAGGTGCCCTGGGTCACCCTGCCCTGGGCAGAGTGAGGTGCCCTGGGTCACCCTGCCCTGGGCAGAGTGAGGTGCCCTGGGTCACCCTGCCCTGGGCAGAGTGAGGTGCCCTGGGTCACCCTGCCCTGGGTAGAGTCACTCTACCACCTCACTCTACTAGAGTCAGGTGCCCTGGGTCACCCTGCCCTGGGTAGAGTGAGGTGCCCTGGGCCACCCTGTGCCTGGGCAGAGTGAGGTGCCCTGGGTCACCCTGCCCTGGGTAGAGTGAGGTGGGGGCCGAGACGGCGACGGTGCGATGTGCCGTCCCATAGCTGCCTGATGCCTTCATCACCGCCCAACTGTAGTAAACAGGCACCACCCCAGAGCTGCTGTCCAGAGCTGCCTGTCCGGGTCAGCTGTCCGGTCAGGCTGATCAGTGTGATGTTATCTGCTGCCCCGCTGACCGCCGGTATGTCTGCTGTCCCGCTGCTGTCGCTGTCTGCTGTCCCGCTGACCGCCGGTATGTCTGCTGTCCCGCTGCTGTCGCTGTCTGCTGCCCCGCTGACCGCCGGTATGTCTGCTGTCCCGCTGCTGTCGCTGTCTGCTGCCCCGCTGACCGCCGGTATGTCTGCTGTCCCGCTGCTGTCGCTGTCTGCTGCCCCGCTGACCACCGGTATGTCTGCTGTCCCGCTGCTGTCGCTGTCTGCTGCCCCGCTGACCGCCGGTATGTCTGCTGTCCCGCTGCTGTCGCTGTCTGCTGTCCCGCTGACCGCCGGTATGTCTGCTGTCCCGCTGCTGTCCCGCTGACCGCCGGTATGTTTCACAGCTGCCGCGGGACTTCTTCGGCCGTGTGATACAGCCGAAACCGCAGAAGAAGAAGACGCCCGCAGAAGGTAAGGCAGAGCGGAAGGAGACGGGGTGGGAGAACGTGCCCTATAATTTATCATGTGTTGATTCACAAATATAGTAATTCCACGCTGACCCCCGGCGCAGCCAGTGAGGCAGAGGGGAGGGAGGTGGGGTGGCCCGGCAGAGGGGAGGGAGGTGGGGTGGCCCGGCAGAGGGGAGGGAGGTGGGGTGGCCCGGCAGAGGGGAGGGAGGTGGGGTGGCCCGGCAGAGGGGAGGGAGGTGGGGTGGCCCGGCAGAGGGGAGGGAGGTGGGGTGGCCCGGCAGAGGGGAGGGAGGTGGGGGTGGCCCGGCGGAGGGGAGGGAGGTGGGGTGGCCCGGCAGAGGGGAGGGAAGTGGGGTGGCCCGGCAGAGGGGAGGGAGGTTGGGTGGCCCGGCAGAGGGGAGGGAGGTGGGGTGGCCCGGCAGAGGGGAGGGAGGTGGGGTGGCCCGGCAGAGGGAAGGGAGGCGGGGTGGCCCGGCAGAGGGGAGGGAGGTGGGGTGGCCCGGCAGAGGGGAGGGAGGTGGGGTGGCCCGGCAGAGGGGAGGGAGGTGGGGTGGCCCGGCAGAGGGGAGGGAGGTGGGGTGGCCCGGCAGAGGGGAGGGAGGTGGGGTGGCCCGGCAGAGGGGAGGGAGGTGGGGTGGCCCGGCAGAGGGGAGGGAGGTGGGGTGGCCCGGCAGAGGGGAGGGAGGTGGGGTGGCCCGGCAGTGGGGAGGGAGGCGGGGTGGCCTGGCAGAGGGAAGGGAGGCGGGGTGGCCCGGCAGTGGGGAGGGAGGCGGGGTGGCCTGGCAGAGGGGAGGGAGGTGGGGTGGCCCGGCAGAGGGGAGGGAGGTGGGGTGGCCCGGCAGTGAGGAGGGAGGCGGGGTGGCCTGGCCGGTCCAGAGGGGGCGGTGGTAAGCCTCTGGCTCTATCGTCCGATGGAACGATCCGGACAATTCCTGACATATCCAATGGCATGGCGGCGAGCGTCCCTGCCCAGACCGTCGCTGCCAGAGAGGACGGTGCAGCTGTGGGTTGACATGATGGTGGGGATAGCGTCACTGTACTCTGAAGATGTGGGTTGACATGATGGTGGGGATAGTGTTACTGTAATCTGAAGCTGTGGGTTGACATGATGGTGGGGATAGCGTCACTGTACTCTGAAGCTGTGGGTTGACATGATGGTGGGGATAGCGTCACTGTACTCTGAAGCTGTGGGTTGACATGATGGTGGGGATAGCGTCACTGTAACTGAGGCATCAGCTGGCTGCGACAGCCGAGTAGCCGCTCAGCGCTAAGCAGCCGTTGCACCAGAGGCGTTCGACAGACCACAGACCATATGATCAGCACAGACCACACCATCAGCACTGAGACGCTCCACAGACCACACAAGCAGCACCGAGACACTCCACAGACCACACAAGCAGCACCGAGACACTCCACAGACCACACCATCAGCCCTGAGACGCTCCACAGACCACACCATGAACACCGAGACGCTCCACAGACCACACCATCAGCACGGAGACGCTCCACAGACCACACCATGAGCCCTGAGACGCTCCACAGACCACACCATCAGCACCGAGACGCTCCACAGACCATACAAGCAGCACCGAGACGCTCCACAGACCACACCAGCAGCACCGAGACGCTCCACAGACCACACCAGCAGCCCTGAGACGCTCCACAGACCACACCATGAGCCCTGAGACGCTCCACAGACCACACCAGCAGCACCGAGACGCTCCACAGACCACACCATGAACACCGAGACGCTCCACAGACCACACCATCAGCACGGAGACGCTCCACAGACCACACCATGAGCCCTGAGACGCTCCACAGACCATACCATCAGCACCGAGACGCTCCACAGACCATACCATGAACCCTGAGACGCTCCACAGACCACACCAGCACCGAGACGCTCCACAGACCACACCAGCAGCACCGAGACGCTCCACAGACCACACCATCAGCCCTGAGACGCTCCACAGACCACACCATGAGCCCTGAGACGCTCCACAGACCACACCAGCAGCACCGAGACGCTCCACAGACCACACCATGAACACCGAGACGCTCCACAGACCACACCATCAGCACCGAGACACTCCACAGACCACACCATCAGCACCGAGACGCTCCACAGACCACACCATGAGCCCTGAGACACTCCACAGACCATACCAGCAGTACCGAGACGCTCCACAGACCACACCATGAGCCCTGAGACGCTCCACAGACCACACCATGAGCACCGAGACGCTCCACAGACCACACCATCAGCACCGAGACGCTCCACAGACCACACCATCAGCACCGAGACGCTCCACAGACCACACCAGCAGCACCTAGACACTCCACAGACCACACCATGAGCCCTGAGACGCTCCACAGACCACACCATGAGCACCGAGACGCTCCACAGACCACACCATCAGAACCGAGACGCTCCACAGACCACACCAGCAGCACCGAGACGCTCCACAGACCACACCATGAGCCCTGAGACGCTCCACAGACCATACCATCAGCCCTGAGACGCTCCACAGACCACACCAGCAGCACTGAGACGCTCCACAGACCATACCATCAGAACCGAGACGCTCCACAGACCACACCATCAGCACCGAGACGCTCCACAGACCATACCAGCAGCACCGAGACGCTCCACAGACCATACCAGCAGCACCGAGACGCTCCACAGACCACACCATCAGCACCGAGACGCTCCACAGACCACACCATGAGCCCTGAGACGCTCCACAGACCATACCAGCAGCACCGAGACGCTCCACAGACCACACCAGCAGCACCGAGACGCTCCACAGACCACACCATCAGCCCTGAGACGCTCCACAGACCACACCATGAGCCCTGAGACGCTCCATAGACCACACCAGCAGCACCGATACGCTCCACAGACCATACCATCAGCACCGAGACGCTCCACAGACCACACCATCAGCACCGAGACGCTCCACAGACCACACCATGAGCCCCGAGACGCTCCACAGACCACACCAGCAGCACCGAGACGCTCCACAGACCACACCATCAGCACCGAGACGCTCCACAGACCACACCATCAGCACCGAGACGCTCCACAGACCACACTATCAGCCCTGAGACGCTCCACAGACCATACCAGCAGTACCGAGACGCTCCACAGACCACACCATCAGCACCGATACGCTCCACAGACCATACCATGAGCCCTGAGACGCTCCACAGACCACACCAGCAGCACCGAGACGCTCCACAGACCACACCAGCAGCACCGAGACGCTCCACAGACCACACCATGAGCCCTGAGACGCTCCACAGACCACACAAGCAGCACCGAGACGCTCCACAGACCACACCAGCAGCACCGAGACACTCCACAGACCACACCATGAGCCCTGAGACGCTCCACAGACCACACCATGAGCCCTGAGACACTCCACAGACCACACCATGAGCCCTGAGACGCTCCACAGACCACACCATGAACACCGAGACGCTCCACAGACCACACCAGCAGCACCGAGACGCTCCACAGACCACACCATCAGCACCGAGACGCTCCACAGACCATACCAGCAGCACCGAGACGCTCCACAGACCACACCATGAGCACTGAGACGCTCCACAGACCACACCATCAGCACCGAGACGCTCCACAGACCACACCATCAGCACCGAGACGCTCCACAGACCACACCATCAGCCCTGAGACGCTCCACAGACCACACCATGAGCCCTGAGACGCTCCATAGACCACACCAGCAGCACCGATACGCTCCACAGACCACACCAGCAGCACCGAGACGCTCCACAGACCACACCATCAGCCCTGAGACGCTCCACAGACCATACCATCAGCCATGAGACGCTCCACAGACCACACCAGCAGCACCGAGACGCTCCACAGACCACACCATCCGCCCTGAGACGCTCCACAGACCACACCATGAGCCCTGAGACGCTCCACAGACCACACAAGCAGCACCGAGACGCTCCACAGACCATACCAGCAACACCGAGACGCTCCACAGACCACACCAGCAGCACTGAGACGCTCCACAGACCACACCATCAGCCCTGAGACGCTCCACAGACCACACCATGAGCCCTGAGACGCTCCACAGACCACACAAGCAGCACCGAGACGCTCCACAGACCATACCAGCAACACCGAGACGCTCCACAGACCACACCAGCAGCACTGAGACGCTCCACAGACCATACCATCAGCCCTGAGACGCTCCACAGACCACACCATCAGCCCTGAGACGCTCCACAGACCACACCAGCAGCACCGAGACGCTCCACAGACCATACCATCAGCACCGAGACGCTCCACAGACCACACCAGCAGCACCGAGACGCTCCACAGACCACACCATCAGCCCTGAGACGCTCCACAGACCACACCATGAGCCCTGAGACGCTCCACAGACCATACCATCAGCACCGAGACGCTCCACAGACCACACCAGCAGCACCGAGACGCTCCACAGACCACACCAGCAGCACCGAGACGCTCCACAGACCACACCATCAGCACCGAGACGCTCCACAGACCACACCATCAGCCCTGAGACGCTCCACAGACCACACCATGAGCACCGAGACGCTCCACAGACCACACCAGCAGCACTGAGACGCTCCACAGACCACACCATCAGCACCGAGACGCTCCACAGACCACACCAGCAGCACCGAGACGCTCCACAGACCACACCATGAGCCCTATGGCCGTGCGGTTGACCGCGGCCATCGACAGCTGGTGGACGCTCGGCGGGTCGTCTCCGGTGCAGATATGTGCCGTCTGGTCACCGTTTGATCGTTCGATCCGTTTGACCGTTCGATCCGTGTGACCATTTGACCTTTCGATCCGTGTGACCGTTCGATCCGTTTGACCGTTCGATCCGTGTGACCGTTCGATCCGGGTGACCGTTTGACCGTTCGATCCGTGTGACCGTTCGATCCGTTTGACCGTTCGATCCGTGTGACCGGCCGCCGAGTGGGCCATTGCCGCCGCCGAGCGGGTCTCAGCAGGAATGCCGGGATCAGATGGAGGCCATCTGCGCTCGGGAATCACCCTGCCGATATGTGGGCGGCGGCCACAGACGGCGCCGGCATTACCGGGCATATGAACCGGACACGGCCTTCAGCGGTCAGCGCTAGGCGGTGTGCTGAACTGACCACCACTTGCTCTCAAGCTGATCCGATGTGCTGGGTAGACCAGTACTGGTTAGCTGATGTGATGTGATGTGAGTGGCGGACCGTCACAGGTTATTAAGCTGATGTGATGTGATGTGAGGGGCGGACCGTCACAGGTCATTAAGCTGATGTGATGTGATGTGAGGCCGGGCGGACGGTCACAGGTCCTGAGTTCCGTGTCTGGGTTCTGTCGGGGACGGGGACGCCAGTATGGGAGTATTGCGTGCCGGCCGCCACTGGTCGCCGGGGTAGTCGGTAATGATGACGGTCGATTCATTAGCCCCGACGCCGCACCGACCTTGCACGAGTATCACCCCACCACATCGACCTTACACGAGTATCACCACACCACATCGACCTTACACGAGTATCACCACACCACATCGACCTTACACGAGTATCACCACACCACACCGACCTTACACGAGTATCACCACACCACATCGACCTTAAACGAGTATCACCACACCACACCTACCTTACACGAGTATCACCACACCACATCGACCTTACACGAGTATCACCACACCGCACCGACCTTACACGAGTATCACCACACCACACCGACCTTACACGAGTATCACCACACCACATCGACCTTACACGAGTATCACCACACCGCACCGACCTTACACGAGTATCACCACACCGCACCGACCTTACACGAGTATCACCACACCACACCGACCTTACACGAGTATCACCACACCACACCGACCTTACACGAGTCTCACCACACCACACCGACCTTACACGAGTATCACCACACCACATCGACCTTACACGAGTATCACCACACCACATCGACCTTACACGAGTATCACCCCACCACACCGACCTTACACGAGTATCACCACACCACACCGACCTTACACGAGTATCACCCCACCACACCGACCTTACACGAGTATCACCACACCACACCGATCTTACACGAGTATCACCACACCACACCGACCTTACACGAGTATCACCCCACCACACCGACCTTACACGAGTATCACCCCACCACACCGACCTTACACGAGTATCACCACACCACACCGACCTTACACGAGTATCACCCCACCACACCGACCTTACACGAGTATCACCCCACCACACCGACCTTACACGAGTATCACCACACCACACCGACCTTACACGAGTATCACCCCACTACACCGACCTTACACGAGTATCACCCCACCACACCGACCTTACACGAGTATCACCACACCACACCGACCTTACACGAGTATCACCCCACCACACCGACCTTACACGAGTATCACCCCACCACACCGACCTTACACGAGTATCACCACACCGACCTTACACGAGTATCACCCCACCACACCGACCTTACACGAGTATCACCCCACCACACCGACCTTACACGAGTATCACCACACCACACCGACCTTACACGAGTATCACCACACCACACCGACCTTACACGAGTATCACCACACCGCACCGACCTTACACGAGTATCACCACACCACACCGACCTTACACGAGTATCACCACACCACATAGACCTTACATGAGTATCACCACACCACACCGACCTTACACGAGTATCACCACACCACATCGACCTTACACGAGTATCACCACACCACACCGACCTTACACGAGTATCACCACACCACATCGACCTTACACGAGTATCACCACACCGCACCGACCTTACACGAGTATCACCACACCACACCGACCTTACACGAGTATCACCACACCACATCGACCTTACACGAGTATCACCACACCGCACCGACCTTACACGAGTATCACCACACCGCACTGACCTTACACGAGTATCACCACACCACACCGACCTTACACGAGTATCACCACACCACATCGACCTTACACGAGTATCACCACACCGCACCGACCTTACACGAGTATCACAACACCACACCGACCTTACACGAGTATCACCACACCACATCGACCTTACACGAGTATCACCACACCGCACCGACCTTACACGAGTATCACCACACCGCACCGACCTTACACGAGTATCACCACACCACACCGACCTTACACGAGTATCACCACACCACACCGACCTTACACGAGTATCACCACACCACATCGACCTTACACGAGTATCACCACACCGCATCGACCTTACACGAGTATCACCACACCACATCGACCTTACACGAGTATCACCACACCGCATCGACCTTACACGAGTATCACCACACCACACCGACCTTACACGAGTATCACCACACCACATCGACCTTACACGAGTATCACCACACCGCATCGACCTTACACGAGTATCACCACACCGCATCGACCTTACACGAGTATCACCACACCACACCGACCTTACACGAGTATCACCACACCACATCGACCTTACACGAGTATCACCACACCACACCGACCTTACACGAGTATCACCACACCACACCGACCTTACACGAGTATCACCACACCACATCGACCTTACACGAGTATCACCACACCACACCGACCTTACACGAGTATCACCACACCACATCGACCTTACACGAGTATCACCACACCGCATCGACCTTACACGAGTATCACCACACCACACCGACCTTACACGAGTATCACCACACCGCATCGACCTTACACGAGTATCACCACACCACACCGACCTTACACGAGTATCACCACACCGCACCGACCTTACACGAGTATCACCACACCGCATCGACCTTACACGAGTATCACCACACCACACCGACCTTACACGAGTATCACCACACCGCACCGACCTTACACTAGTATCACCACACCGCACCGACCTTACACGAGTATCACCACACCACATCGACCTTACACGAGTATCACCACACCGCACCGACCTTACACGAGTATCACCACACCGCACCGACCTTACACGAGTATCACCACACCACATCGACCTTACACGAGTATCACCACACCGCATCGACCTTACACGAGTATCACCACACCGCATCGACCTTACACGAGTATCACCACACCGCACCGACCTTACACGAGTATCACCACACCACACCGACCTTACACGAGTCTCACCACACCACACCGACCTTACACGAGTATCACCACACCACATCGACCTTACACGAGTATCACCACAGCACACCGACCTTACACGAGTATCACCACACCACACCGACCTTACACGAGTATCACCCCACCACACCGACCTTACACGAGTATCACCACACCACACCGACCTTACACGAGTATCACCACACCACATCGACCTTACACGAGTATCACCACACCACACCGACCTTACACGAGTATCACCACACCACATCGACCTTACACGAGTATCACCACACCACATCGACCTTACACGAGTATCACCACACCACACCGACCTTACACGAGTATCACCACACCACACCGACCTTACACGAGTATCACCACACCACATCGACCTTACACGAGTATCACCCCACCATACCGACCTTACACGAGTATCACCACACCGCATCGACCTTACACAAGTATCACCACACCACACCGACCTTACACGAGTATCACCCCACCACACCGACCTTACACGAGTATCACCACACCACACCGACCTTACACGAGTATCACCACACCACATCGACCTTACACGAGTATCACCACACCACACCGACCTTACACAAGTATCACCACACCACACCGACCTTACACGAGTATCACCCCACCACACCGACCTTACACGAGTATCACCACACCACACCGACCTTACACGAGTATCACCACACCACATCGACCTTACATGAGTATCACCACACCACACCGACCTTACACGAGTATCACCACACCACATCGACCTTACACGAGTATCACCACACCACACCGACCTTACACGAGTATCACCACACCACATCGACCTTACACGAGTATCACCACACCGCACCGACCTTACACGAGTATCACCACACCACACCGACCTTACACGAGTATCACCACACCACATCGACCTTACACGAGTATCACCACACCGCACCGACCTTACACGAGTATCACCACACCGCACTGACCTTACACGAGTATCACCACACCACACCGACCTTACACGAGTATCACCACACCACATCGACCTTACACGAGTATCACCACACCGCACCGACCTTACACGAGTATCACAACACCACACCGACCTTACACGAGTATCACCACACCACATCGACCTTACACGAGTATCACCACACCGCACCGACCTTACACGAGTATCACCACACCGCACCGACCTTACACGAGTATCACCACACCACACCGACCTTACACGAGTATCACCACACCACACCGACCTTACACGAGTATCACCACACCACATCGACCTTACACGAGTATCACCACACCGCATCGACCTTACACGAGTATCACCACACCACATCGACCTTACACGAGTATCACCACACCGCATCGACCTTACACGAGTATCACCACACCACACCGACCTTACACGAGTATCACCACACCACATCGACCTTACACGAGTATCACCACACCGCATCGACCTTACACGAGTATCACCACACCGCATCGACCTTACACGAGTATCACCACACCACACCGACCTTACACGAGTATCACCACACCACATCGACCTTACACGAGTATCACCACACCACACCGACCTTACACGAGTATCACCACACCACACCGACCTTACACGAGTATCACCACACCACATCGACCTTACACGAGTATCACCACACCACACCGACCTTACACGAGTATCACCACACCACATCGACCTTACACGAGTATCACCACACCGCATCGACCTTACACGAGTATCACCACACCACACCGACCTTACACGAGTATCACCACACCGCATCGACCTTACACGAGTATCACCACACCACACCGACCTTACACGAGTATCACCACACCGCACCGACCTTACACGAGTATCACCACACCGCATCGACCTTACACGAGTATCACCACACCACACCGACCTTACACGAGTATCACCACACCGCACCGACCTTACACTAGTATCACCACACCGCACCGACCTTACACGAGTATCACCACACCACATCGACCTTACACGAGTATCACCACACCGCACCGACCTTACACGAGTATCACCACACCGCACCGACCTTACACGAGTATCACCACACCACATCGACCTTACACGAGTATCACCACACCGCATCGACCTTACACGAGTATCACCACACCGCATCGACCTTACACGAGTATCACCACACCGCACCGACCTTACACGAGTATCACCACACCACACCGACCTTACACGAGTCTCACCACACCACACCGACCTTACACGAGTATCACCACACCACATCGACCTTACACGAGTATCACCACAGCACACCGACCTTACACGAGTATCACCACACCACACCGACCTTACACGAGTATCACCCCACCACACCGACCTTACACGAGTATCACCACACCACACCGACCTTACACGAGTATCACCACACCACATCGACCTTACACGAGTATCACCACACCACACCGACCTTACACGAGTATCACCACACCACATCGACCTTACACGAGTATCACCACACCACATCGACCTTACACGAGTATCACCACACCACACCGACCTTACACGAGTATCACCACACCACACCGACCTTACACGAGTATCACCACACCACATCGACCTTACACGAGTATCACCCCACCATACCGACCTTACACGAGTATCACCACACCGCATCGACCTTACACGAGTATCACCACACCACACCGACCTTACACGAGTATCACCACACCACACCGACCTTACACGAGTATCACCACACCACACCGACCTTACACGAGTATCACCACACCACACCGACCTTACACGAGTATCACCACACCGCACCGACCTTACACGAGTATCACCACACCACACCGACCTTACACGAGTATCACCACACCCCATCGACCTTACACGAGTATCGCCACACCACACCGACCTTACACGAGTCTCACCACACCACATCGACCTTACACGAGTATCACCACACCACATCGACCTTACACGAGTATCACCACACCACACCGACCTTACACGAGTATCACCACACCGCACCGACCTTACACGAGTATCACCACACCACACCGACCTTACACGAGTATCACCACACCCCATCGACCTTACACGAGTATCACCACACCACACCGACCTTACACGAGTATCACCACACCGCACCGACCTTACACGAGTATCACCCCACCACACCGACCTTACACGAGTATCACCACACCACACCGACCTTACACGAGTATCACCACACCGCACCGACCTTACACGAGTATCACCACACCACACCGACCTTACACGAGTATCACCACACCACACCGACCTTACACGAGTATCACCACACCGCACCGACCTTACACGAGTATCACCACACCACACCGACCTTACACGAGTATCACCACACCACATCGACCTTACACGAGTATCACCACACCACACCGACCTTACACGAGTATCACCACACCACACCGACCTTACACGAGTATCACCCCACCACACCGACCTTACACGAGTATCACCACACCACACCGACCTTACACGAGTATCACCACACCACATCGACCTTACACGAGTATCACCACACCACACCGACCTTACACGAGTATCACCACACCACATCGACCTTACACGAGTATCACCACACCACACCGACCTTACACGAGTATCACCACACCACATCGACCTTACACGAGTATCACCACACCGCACCGACCTTACACGAGTATCACCACACCACACCGACCTTACACGAGTATCACCACACCACATCGACCTTACACGAGTATCACCACACCGCACCGACCTTACACGAGTATCACCACACCGCACTGACCTTACACGAGTATCACCACACCACACCGACCTTACACGAGTATCACCACACCACATTGACCTTACACGAGTATCACCACACCGCACCGACCTTACACGAGTATCACCACACCACACCGACCTTACACGAGTATCACCACACCACATCGACCTTACACAAGTATCACCACACCGCACCGAGCTTACACGAGTATCACCACACCGCACCGACCTTACACGAGTATCACCACACCACACCGACCTTACACGAGTATCACCCCACCACACCGACCTTACACGAGTATCACCACACCACATCGACCTTACACGAGTATCACCACACCACATCGACCTTACACGAGTATCACCCCACCACACCGACCTTACACGAGTATCACCACACCACACCGACCTTACACGAGTATCACCCCACCATACCGACCTTACACGAGTATCACCACACCGCATCGACCTTACACGAGTATCACCACACCACGTCGATCTTACACGAGTATCACCACACCACACCGACCTTACACGAGTATCACCACACCACACCGACCTTACACGAGTATCATCACACCACACCGACCTTACACGAGTATCACCACACCACACCGACCTTCACGAGTATCACCACACCGCATCGACCTTACACGAGTATCACCACACCGCACCGACCTTACACGAGTATCACCACACCGCATTGACCTTATACGAGTATCACCACAGCACACCGACCTTACACGAGTATCACCACACCACACCGACCTTACACGAGTATCACCACACCGCATCGACCTTACACGAGTATCACCACACCACACCGACCTTACACGAGTATCACCACACCACACCGACCTTACACGAGTATCACAACACCACACCGACCTTACACGAGTATCACCACACCACACCGACCTTACACGAGTATCACCACACCACATCGACCTTACACGAGTATCACCACACCACACCGACCTTACACGAGTATCACCACACCACACCGACCTTACACGAGTATCACCACACCACATCGACCTTACACGAGTATCACCACACCGCATCGACCTTACACGAGTATCACCACACCACATCGACCTTACACGAGTATCACCCCACCACACCAACCTTACACGAGTATCACCACACCACACCGACCTTACACGAGTATCACCACACCACACCGACCACCCTCAGCGCCGGTATCACCAGCTGGCACAGAGCCGGTATCATCTGACCTGGACGAGGCAGCTAATTACCCACAGAACAGACATCCTGACCTGGACGGGCTGCTAATTACCCACAGAACAGACATCCTGACCTGGACGGGGCTGCTAATTACCCACAGAACAGATATCCTGACTTGGACGGGCTGCTAATTACCCACAGAACAGACATCCTGACCTGGACAGGGCTGCTAATTACCCACAGCGCCGGTATCATCTGACCTGGACGGGGCTGCCTATTACCCACAGAACAGACATCCTGACCTGGACGGGGCTGCTAATTACCCACAGAGTTGGTGTCATCTGACCTGGACAGGGCTGCTAATTACCCACAGAACAGACATCCTGACCTGGACGAATCTGCTAATTACCCACAGAACAGACATCATGACCTGGACGGGGCTGATAATTACCCACAGAATAGACATCCTGACCTGGACGGGGCAGTTAATTACCCACAGAACAGGCATCCTGACCTGGGCAGGGCTGCTAATTACCCACAGAACAGACATCCTGACCTGGACGGGGCTGCTAATTACCCACAGAACAGACATCCTGACCTGGACGGGCTGTTAATTACCCACAGAACAGACATCCTGACCTGGACGGGGCTGATAATTACCCACAGAACAGACATCCTGACCTGGACGGGCTGTTAATTACACACAGAACAGGCATCCTGACCTGGACGAGGCTGCTAATTACCCACAGAACAGACGTCCTGACCTGGACGGGGCTGCTAATTACCCACATAACAGACATCCTGACCTGGACGGGCTGTGAATTACCCACAGAACAGACATCCTGACCTGGACGGGGCTGATAATTACCCACAGAACAGACATCCTGACCTGGACGGGCTGTTAATTACACACAGAACAGGCATCCTGACCTGGACGGGGCTGTTAATTACCCACAGAACAGACATCCTGACCTGGACGGGGCTGCTAATTACCCACAGAACAGACATCCTGACCTGGACGGGCTGTTAATTACCCACAGAACAGACATCCTGACCTGGACGGGGCTGATAATTACCCACAGAACAGACATCCTGACCTGGACGGGCTGTTAATTACACACAGAACAGGCATCCTGACCTGGACGAGGCTGCTAATTACCCACAGAACAGATCCTGACCTGGACGGGGCTGTTAATTACCCACAGAACAGACATCCTGGCCTGGACGGGTTGCTAATTACCCACAGAACAGACATCCTGACCTGGACGGGGCTGTTAATTACCCACAGAACAGACATCCTGACCTGGACGGGCTGCTAATTACCCACAGAACAGACATCCTGACCTGGATGGGGCTGCTAATTACCCACAGAACAGACATCCTGACCTGGACGGGGCTGTTAATTACCCACAGAACAGTCATCTTGACCTGGACGGGGCTGTTAATTACCCACAGAACAGACATCATGACCTGGATGGGGCTGTTAATTACCCACAGAACAGACATCCTGACTTGCACAGGGCTGCTAATTACCAACAGAACAGGCATCCTGACCTGGACTGTGCTGCTAATTACCCACAGAGTCGGTATCATCTGACCTGGACGAGGCTGATAATTACCCACATAACAGACATCCTGACCTGGACGAGGCTGTTAATTACCCACAGAACAGGCATCCTGACCTGGACGGGGCTGATAATTACCCACAGAACAGACATCTTGACCTGGACGAGGCTGCTAATTACCCACAGAACAGATATCCTGACTTGGACAGGGCTGTTAATTACCCACAGAACAGACATCCTGACCAGGACGAGGCAGCTAATTACCCACAGCGCCGGTATCATCTGATCTGGACGGGGCTGCTAATTACCCACAGAACAGACATCATGACCTGGACGGGCTGCTAATTACCCACAGAGTCGGTATCATCTGACCTGAACGAGGCTGCTAATTACCCACAGAGTCGGTATCATCTGACCTGGACAGGGCTGCTAATTACCCACAGAACAGACATCCTGACCTGGACAGGGCTGCTAATTACCCACAGAATAGGCATCCTGACCTGGACGGGGCTGCTAATTACCCACAGAACAGACATCCTGACCTGGACGGGGCTGCTAATTACCCACAGAAAAGACATCATGACCTGAACGGGCTGCTAATTACCCACAGAGTCGGTATCATCTGACCTGAACGAGGCTGCTAATTACCCACAGAACAGACATCCTGACTTGGACAGGGCTGTTAATTACCCACAGAACAGACATCCTGACCTGGACGGGGCTGTTAATTACCCACAGAACAGACATCATGACCTGGACGGAGCTGTTAACTACCCACAGAACAGACATCCTGACCTGGACGGAGCTGTTAATTACCCACAGAACAGGCATCCTGACCTGGACAGGGCTGCTAATTACCCACATAACAGACATCCTGACCTGGACGGGGCTGCTAATTACCCACAGAACAGACATCCTGACCTGGACGGGCTGTTAATTACCCACAGAACAGACATCCTGACCTGGACGGGGCTGATAATTACCCACAGAACAGACATCCTGACCTGGACGGGCTGTTAATTACACACAGAACAGGCATCCTGACCTGGACGAGGCTGCTAATTACCCACAGAACAGACATCCTGACCTGGACGGGGCTGTTAATTACCCACAGAACAGACACCCTGGCCTGGACGGGTTGCTAATTACCCACAGAACAGACATCCTGACCTGGATGGGGCTGCTAATTACCCACAGAACAGACATCCTGACCTGGATGGGGCTGCTAATTACCCACAGAACAGACATCCTGACCTGGACGGGGCTGATAATTACCCACAGAACAGACATCCTGACCTGGACGGGGCTGTTAATTACCCACAGAACAGACATCCTGACCTGGACGGGGCTGTTAATTACCCACAGAACAGACATCCTGACCTGGATGGGGCTGCTAATTACCCACAGAACAGACATCCTGACCTGGATGGGGCTGCTAATTACCCACAGAACAGACATCCTGACCTGGACGGGGCTGATAATTACCCACAGAACAGACATCCTGACCTGGACGGGGCTGTTAATTACCCACAGAACAGACATCCTGACCTGGACGGGGCTGCTAATTACCCACAGAACAGACATCCTGACCTGGACGGGGCTGATAATTACCCACAGAACAGACATCCTGACCTGGACGGGGCTGATAATTACCCACAGAACAGACATCCTGACCTGGACGGGGCTGTTAATTACCCACAGAACAGACATCCTGACCTGGACGGGGTTGTGGGGGGTCATCTGCGGAGTTGTCTCCATTACAGTACGCGGGCCTTCACCGGCAGTGGGGCGGGACGCGGACTAACGCCGCCGTCCATTGGCTCTGATGTCCCATTTGTTACTGCCCTCTCTGTGCTGCTCTGGTTAGGGCGAGCCAGACAGATGTTTTCCCGAGGTGCCCGAGAGAGATCCACCAGACTGGATCACCCTTTCCATTTCCCACGACCGCAAACCGGGGCCGGTAAGCGGGGCGAATCTGGCGCTCCCGCCGCACTCTTAAATATACAATCTAATGATGCATTTCAGCAGCTGTTCCGTGCCAGTTCCGACCGGGCAGTGAGGTGAAGGCTGACTTAATGAACTGTGTCGCTACCGACGAACGCTCACTGGGTGAAAATAATGTATGTTAATGGTATATGAATGACGTGAAAGGTCGGTCCCGTACCGGCATAACGGTTAATCCGTACGTGTGACACTGGGCTGACACTGGACTGCATTGGTCAAACTTATAATGTAAAGATCACTTTTCAAAAGCTTTATATTATATATAAGCTGAAGATGAAATATAATTTCAGCTGATCCGATATATATATATATATATATATATATATATATATATATATATATATATATCGGATCAGCTGAAATTATATTTCATCTTCAGTTTATTTATTTTTAAACAACTAAAATAACTATCGGCTGTGATCAGTGTGATGTTATCGCCTACCTCCTGTGAGCCACTCCGGTCGGAGAGTCCGCCTCAAAGACGGCTGTGTTTACCTAATGCCCCTGGTGATTGGATGTCAGCCGGTGAGCGGCGCTGAATGGTAAGTGCTCCCAGAGAGTCGGACAGCCGACTGACCGGCCGGCTGCCTACTGACCACTGACCACTGACCACTGACCAGTGACCAGTGACCAGTAACCCCCGCCCCGCGCCGAGTCACAGGTCGGCTTTGACGGGACTCGGGGAGAGGCCGGGCCGGGGTGGAGGCTGGGTCAGGTCCGGGTAGGAACTGGGCCGGGGTGGGGGCTGGGTCAGGTTCGGGTAGGGGCCGGGCCGGGGTGGAGGCTGGGTCAGGTCCGGGTAGGGACTGGTCCGGGCTGGGGTAAAGGTTGGGCTGGTCCGGGCTGTGGTAAAGGTTGGGCTGGTCCGGGCTGGGGTAAAGGTTGGGCTGGTCCGGGCTGGGGTAAAGGTTGGCCTGGTCCGGGCTGGGGTAAAGGTTGGTCTGGTCCGGGCTGGGGTAAAGGTTGGCCTGGTCCGGGCTGGGGTAAAGGTTGGCCTGGTCCGGGTAGGGACTGGGCCGGGCTGGGGTAAAGGTTGGGCTGGTCCGGGCTGGGGTAAAGGTTGGCCTGGTCCGGGCTGGGGTAAAGGTTGGCCTGGTCCGGGTAGAGACTGGGCCGGGCTGGGGTAAAGGTTGGGCTGGTCTGGGTAGGGACTGGGCCGTCCTTGGGTAAAGGTTGGGCTGGTCTGGGTAGGGACTGGGCCGTCCTTGGGTAAAGGTTGGGCTGGTCTGGGTAGGGACTGGGCCGTCCTTGGGTAAAGGTTGAGCTGGCCCGGGCTGGGGTAAAGGTTGGGCTGGTCTGGGTAGGGACTGGGCCGTCCTTGGGTAAAGGTTGGGCTGGTCCGGACTGGGGTAAAGGTTAGCCTGGTCCGGGCTGGGGTAAAGGTTGGCCTGGGCCTTCCTGGGGTAAAGGTTGGCCTGGTCCGGGCTGGGGTAAAGGTTGGCCTGGTCCGGGCTGGGGTAAAGGTTGGCCTGGTCCGGGCTGGGGTAAAGGTTGGGCTGGTCTGGGTAGGGACTGGGCCGTCCTTGGGTAAAGGTTGGGCTGGTCCGGACTGGGGTAAAGGTTGGCCTGATCCGGGCTGGGGTAAAGGTTGGCCTGGTCCGGGCTGGGGTAAAGGTTGACCTGGTCCGGGCTGGGGTAAAGGTTGGCCTGGTCCGGGCTGGGGTAAAGGTTGGCCTGGGTCGTCCTGGGGTAAAGGTTGGCCTGGTCCGGGCTGGGGTAAAGGTTGGCCTGGGCCGTCCTGGGGTAAAGGTTGGTCTGGTCCGGGCTGGGGTGAAGGTTGGCCTGGTTCCAGGTGGCTGCGGCTGCCGGACGGTCGGAGACCGCGGTTTATTTGTGGGAAAGAGCACCAACGTGCCAGTCCAAAATGTGGTCGTGAGTTGTATTCCAAAGGTCATTGTGGAATGAGAGGACACTGCTGGATGGAGGGAGGGAGGGAGGGGGGGGGGCAGTGCTGCAATGCTGCTGCATGTGTTGTTCCGCCGCCTGGTACCGTCCGCGTCGCTGGACCTGTGTTACCATACCTGTATGTGGAATGAGAGGACACTATACTGGATGGAGGGAGGGAGGAGGCGGGGGTGCAGTTCTGCTGCATGTGTTGTTCCGCCGCCTGGTACTGCCCGTGTCGCTGGACCTGTGTTACCATACCTGTATGTGGAATGAGAGGACACTATACTGGATGGAGGGAGGGAGGGAGGGAGGAGGCGGGGGTGCAGTGCTGCTGCATGTGTTGTTCCTCTGCCTGGTACTGCCCGTGTCGCTGGACCTGTGTTACCATACCTGTATGTGGAATGAGAGGACACTATACTGGATGGAGGGAGGGAGGAGGCGGGGTGCAGTGCTGCTGCATGTGTTGTTCCTCTGCCTGGTACTGCCCGCGTCGCTGGACCTGTGTTACCATACCTGTATGTGGAATGAGAGGACACTATACTGGATGGAGGGAGGGAGGAGGCGGGGTGCAGTGCTGCTGCATGTGTTGTTCCTCTGCCTGGTACTGCCCGCGTCGCTGGACCTGTGTTACCATACCTGTATGTGGAATGAGAGGACACTATACTGGATGGAGGGAGGGAGGGGGGGGGGTGCAGTGCTGCAGTGCTGCTGCATGTGTTGTTCCTCTGCCTGGTACTGCCCGCGTCGCTGGACCTGTGTTACCATACCTGTATGTGGAATGAGAGGACACTATACTGGATGGAGGGAGGGAGGAGGCGGGGGTGCAGTGCTGCGGCATGTGTTGTTCCGCCGCCTGGTACCGCCCGCGTCGCTGGACCTGTGTTACCTTACCTGTATGTGTACCGCCTATGTACCACAGAGGAAGCGTCGGACACGGGCCGGCTCCTACGCACGGACGTCTGGTACCACTTCAAGGAGGGCTACAACAATGCCGTGCGGCGCACCGTGCGAGTCCAGGACCTGGCCTGACCTGACCTCGGGCGGGTCAGGCCGGCCCTGCTCGGCTGCGGCGGCGGCGGCGGCACTGCACCCGACTTGACCTGACCTGATCTGGTCAGCGGGGCGGGTGGCGGGTCGGTCGGGGGACGTCAGCCGGACCGATCTCCACAAGTGAACCACATCAGAGGAGCGTGCGATGATGACATTGCGCGCTCGGTGACCGTAGTGTTGGACGGAGTACGGATTCCGTGCGATGCTCTGTGGACACTCGGCTGGCCACCAATCTCGGCGTGAATTTGTGTGTGCGTGTGCGTTTGGCTCACTTGGTGCGGGCTTGCAAGTGCCTTTGTTCATGCCGGCGGCTTATTCCAGCTGTTCAAAGCAGTGGCGTATTGCAGCTGTTGTTTGTTCATGCCGGCGGCTTATTCCAGCTGTTCAAAGCAGTGGCGTATTGCAGCTGTTGTTTGTTCATGCCGGCGGCTTATTCCAGCTGTTCAAAGCAGTGGCGTATTGCAGTTGCCGCCTAGACGTCTTCCTTTGCAGTGTTTGGACGGTCCAGCGGGCGAATATGTCAAATATGTACTGTGCTGCTTTTAAGGGACACATTTGTCACAAGCGCTGTCGCACTTGCCGTATAGGAAGGCATGTCGGAATATCTCCCAGAGAACATGAACCTGTTACTTGAATACAGTTATACATTTCTACTCTTGTGTATCAGACATGCTCGGCTAAATGAACGGGGGATTATCGATTGGGCATGATGGCAATCATTTCAGCTGAAGCGTATAATTTGAGCATGATGATTTTTTTTTTGTTTAACCCTCTTTGTAACAGGTTCCTGGCTACCCCTATTTGTAACAGGGGGGGGGGGGGGGGCGGATTCCGCCCCCCCCCCCGGAGATCTCGAGATCTACCCGTCCGATTTTCAAAAATGAAACGGCGTTTGGTTCCCCTCAACACGATCTACATTTCTAAATAATAAAAAAATCTAAATTTTCGATAGGGGGCAACAGGGGGGCAAAAACCACAAATTTTAGTGGTATTTTTGATCCCACATAGCTTTCATGTTTATCGACCGATTTTAACACAATTAATACGAATCGATAGAGATTGAATTGGAAATTGATATATGACAGTGGCGTTTGAAAATTCAAAAATCATAGGCGTGTGCAGGTCACTCAATATGGGGGTGAAGTAAATGCGTAATAATTTTTTTTGATGTGTTTTTTTAAGAAATGAAATGGTATGTGATTGTGAAATTAGGCAAAACAGTTACAAATCATATTTGTTGCCATAGACGGTACCAGGTTAGTGAAAAAGGGGGGTAAAATTGGGAAAAAAATATTAACCGCAGACAAGTTGCTACCCAGGACTGTTAATATGTTACTGATCGTAGATAGTTCCTTTTTGCATGTTGTATTTCATAATAGGCGTATCCAGGATCCAAACTGGGGCGGCTCAATACCTTGTGAGTATATTATCCGCTATTATGATACTAACTAGTCAACAGTGACTATTTCGCTTACAACTTCAATTAACATTGCTTACCCCCCTTTTACCCTACCTGGACTCGCCTATTATCTTATAATCGTTCGTAGAGTAGCCTGTGGTGCGTGTTTCATCCGAAAACTACAGTATGTTATGTCATTGTACGCCCATGCCTCTTAGTTTCCTTGCAATAATATGACCCCCTTTCTTCCATTCCTGAGCGCGCCTCTGCAAAAAAAATGACTTTATTCCCTTTCCTGGCCTCATATGTGCATATATAATTATAAGCTAACCGTCTATTGCGCCGTTATCGCTGGCATATCGTCATCACCATGCCAGTCACCCCCTTTTTCATGTGCCTGAACACGCCCCTGAAACTCTATATGTAATAAATTATGCAAATATTGGAAGCAGAAGCTATCTTTTACATCTTGATAACTATAAATGCCCCTTACATTGCTCTATTTGCTTCCCGCCAAGCATTTAATATTTCCTGGAACCCCCCCCCCCCCCCTTTTCAAGCCCCTGAAACCGCCTCTGCCATGAAATTTTAATGATATTTCATTAACATCAACTAATTTGCACTTGTTGCAATCACCGTGAACCGATGTAACTCCTTCATACTTGAGACAGTTACGAAGAAACCGTGAAGATCGCATTTCCGTATTATCGCCAAATATCGCCTCCGAACCCACCCAAAACTGTACCCTGGAACCGCCTCTGTTCAGGTTAAGAACTCAAAATTTTGACTCCAAATGCGGTATTCAATTCTATGAAAAGTCCCAAAATTTAATGGGCCTGCTCCCAGCCGTTCTGGAGATATCTGCGAAAAACATGAGGGGGGGGGGGCAGAATCCGCCCCCCCCCCCCCCTGTTACAAATAGGGTTAAGTGAAGTGAATCTTTGTTATATGCAGCTTTAAATAGGCTATTGTGGTAACTGGTAACTGGTAATAATGTAATGTTGACATCTGGTGTTGACACGGAGTCTTTGTTGTGTCTTTGCTCGTTCAGCAAACCTCTGACTATGAACGGTTGCTGATGCTGATCAGGAAAAAGTACGCCTTGTCAGGGTACTTCTTACAACATCCATTGGCGTATTCGCCCTCAGTTTAGGTTGACAGGGACTGTTGCTGTGATTTAAGAGTTGTATCTACAAATTACCTCTTGTAGTATCCGGAACCATTCGACGAGATGGCAATTCTGACCGACCGCTTGTCGTTTATCTCAGTAAAAAGTCTCTCCAACTCCGCCAGATCGCTGAGTCTTATGCAGGCCATTTGCTGCCGCGCCAGTTGTTGGTGTAGTACTGAGTAGCCGTTGTGTGGTAATTGGTAATAATGGTAATGTTGACATCTGCCGATGTCGGCACGGAGTCTGTGTTGTGTATCAGCGGTGGCCGGCTGTCGACAACACGCGGACGGTGCAAAGCTCACACGCGAACGCTAATCAAACAAATGGGCCTCTGTACATAGTGGCTGTTAAACAATCACCTTTCTTTTCGGATGGTGAGTCTCTCATGCAATTATGTAACGACGAAAATGGATATTGGTTGTTTCTCTTTGGCGTGTTCGAACGATGCAGCCAAATGAGCATTTTTACACATTTGATCACTGTGTGCCATTTGACACATTTAATCACTGTGTGCCATTTTTTACACATTTGATCACTGTGTGCCATTTTGACACATTTAATCACTGTGTGCCATTTTGACACATTTGATCACAGTGTGCCATTTTGACACATTTGATCACTGTGTGCCATTTTGACACATTTGATCACTGTGCCATTTTGACACATTTAATCACTGTGTGCCATTTTGACACATTTGATCACTATGTGCCATTTTGACACATTTGATCACTGTGTGCCATTTTGACACATTTGATCACTGTGTGCCATTTTGACACATTCGATCGATGTGTGCCATTTTGACACATTTGATCACTGTGTGCCATTTTGACACATTTGATCACTGTGCCATTTTGACACATTTGATCACTGTGTGCCATTTTGACACATTTGATCACTGTGTGCCATTTTGACACATTTGATCACTATGTGCCATTTTGACACATTTGATCACTATGTGCCATTTTGACACATTTGATCAGTGTGCCATTTTGACACATTTGATCACTGTGTGCCATTTTGACACATTTAATCACTGTGTGCCATTTTGACACATTTGATCACTGTGTGCCATTTTTACACATTTGATCACTGTGTGCCATTTTGACACATTTAATCACTGTGTGCCATTTTGACACATTTGATCACTGTCATTTTGACACATTTGATCACTATGTGTCATTTTGACACATTTAATCACTGTGTGCCATTTTGACACATTTGATCACTGTGTGTCATTTTGACACATTTGATCACTGTGTGCCATTTTGACACATTTTATCACTGTGTGCCATTTTGACACATTTGATCACTGTGTGCCATTTTGACACATTTGATCACTGTGTGCCATTTTGACACATTTGATCACTGTGTGCCATTATGACACATTTGATCACTGTGCAATTTTGACACATTTGATCACTGTGTGCCATTTTGACACATTTGATCACTGTGTGCCATTTTGACACATTTGATCACTGTGTGCCATTTTGACACATTTGATCACTGTGTGCCATTTTGACACATTTGATCACTGTGTGCCATTTTGACACATTTGATCACTGTGTGCCATTTTGACACATTTCATCACTGTGTGCCATTTTGACACATTTGATCACTGTGTGCCATTTTGACATATTTGATCACTATGTGCCATTTTGACGCATTTGATCACTATGTGCCATTTGGCACATTTGATCACTATGTGCCATTTTGACACATTTGATCACTGTGTGCCATTTTGACACATTTGATCACTGTGTCATTTTGACACATTCGATCACTATGTGCCATTTTGACACATTTAATTCACTGTGTGCCATTTTGACACATTTGATCACTGTGTGTCATTTTGACACATTTGATCACTGTGTGCCATTTTGACACCTTTTTATCACTGTGTGCCATTTTGACACATTTGATCACTGTGTGCCATTTTGACACATTTGATCACTGTGTGCCATTTTGACACATTTGATCACTGTGTGCCATTTTGACACATTTTATCACTGTGTGCCATTTTGACACATTTGATCACTGTGTGCCATTTTGACACATGTGAACACTGTGTGCCATTTTGACACATTTTATCACAGTGTGCCAATTTGACACATTTGATCACTGTGTGCCATTTTGACACATTTGATCACTGTGTGCCATTTTGACACATTTGATCACTGTGTGCCATTTTGACACATTTGATCACAGTGTGCCATTTTGACACATTTGATCACTGTGTGTCATTTTGACACATTTGATCACTGTGCCATTTTGACTCATTTGATCAGTGTGCCATTTTGACACATTTGATCACTGTGTGCCATTTTGACACATTTGATCACTGTGTGCCATTATGACACATTTGATCACCGTGCAATTTTGACACATTTGATCACTGTGTGCCATTTTGACACATTTGATCACTGTGTGCCATTTTGACACATTTGATCACTGTGTGCCATTTTAACACATTTGATCACTGTGTGCCATTTTTACACATTTGATCACTATGTGCCATTTTGACACATTTGATCACTATGTGCCATTTTGACACATTTAATCACTGTGTTCCATTTTGACACATTTGATCACTGTGTCATTTTGACACATTCGATCACTATGTGCCATTTTGACACATTTAATCACTGTGCTATTTTGACACATTTGATCACTGTGTCATTTTGACACATTTGATCACTGTGTGCCATTTTGACACCTTTTTATCACTGTGTGCCATTTTGACACATTTGATCACTGTGCCATTTTGACACATTTGATCACTGTGTGATATTTTGACACATTTGATCACTGTGTGCCATTTTGACACATTTGATCACTGTGTGCCATTTTGACACATTTGATCACTGTGTGCCATTTTGACACATTTGATCACTGTGTGCCATTTTGACACATTTGATCACTGTGTGCCATTTTGGCACATTTGTTCACTATGTGCCATTTTGACACATTTGATCACTGTGTGCCATTTTGACACATTTGATCACTGTGTGCCATTTTGACACATTTGATCACTATGTGCCATTTTGACACATTTGATCACTGTGTGCCATTTTGACATGTGATCACTATGTGCCATTTTGACACATTTCATCACTGTGTACCATAAGCCCGGCCAGCTAACGGGCCAACATCGGAAGCGACGCGGTGTCCCGTCGCCCGTCGGCACAAATACTGGCCCGGTTCGCGGGGGGCAGACATCCTCTGTGTACCATTGGCCTAACCTTACCTTTCAGCGTACCAGGCTCTTGCTCCGAACTCCGGAGATGTCAGGTTAATTTATCTCATTGTCACATTGATCAGTCGATCTGTGCAGCTTTCCCTTTGTGCATATTGTGTGCGCATTAGCACGATGTATATTGTAACAAAACCTAAAGCTAGTGGCAATTTGAATGACGAGAATATGTATGTAGCGGGGCAGCATTAATTGAAATCCATTCTCATGCATCTAGTTCGTTATAGTAGGGCAATTCCAGGACAGATCACCAAGGCATGGTAACCACACCCTCTCAGATTTCGCTCCAAAATGGTGTACGGAGTTATCCTTGGCGCTGATTTAGATTTTTGAGTTTGTACGATCGTCAGGTCACGGGGCCACAAGATACGGGTCAGCGAAAATTCAGGTCAAGGTCAAACATCCAATTACGTTTGCCATTATATCTACATGATGAAGATAGATATCAGGGTAAATTATACATCATTAGAAAGAGGAAGAAACAGAATGTGATGTCATACAAGTGTAACACCTTAAGTCAAGATTTGATAGCTTGACCTTATAATCTTTATTTCAGGTCAAGGCCAAACAATGTTTGCCCACTCCGATTTCGTTAAATTTATATAAAAGTTTGAGCATGTATTTCGTAACATGCATGCAAATTTTCGCGGTGCAACTGAAACTCTGGGGTAAACAGGGGTCACGAGTCATGACCTCATTTGACCTGCGAGTTAACGAATCTCGACATTCCTCCAAATGTAGGCAATATAGGCATCATTCGAAAGCACTTGTCTCATAGAATGCAACTGTGATATTAATTTCACATTTTATTTGCAATTAAAGCGTATTGTCCTCGGATGAACATCCGTCGCGACAGCTTTTTGTATCACCTATCACAACTGGGCACTAATGTGCAGACAATGCCGCACATTTGTTGATTTTTCCAGGTTTTCACGCGTATTCCCATGCTATTCTACCTGCTGAATAACATGACAAATTTATATTGCTCTAAAACAGTTGTTTTCGGTCAGACCAAGCGCGATTTTCGAAACACTTCTGTGCTGACTATGGAGCAAAAGATGAACATCACGCCATACGTCTGGAAATAGGCTCACGTAACGCTCTTGGCAAGAGAAACGAACGTTATAACACAAACTGTTATAAAAACGATTTACTGGTCCTTTGGACCAAGAACGTAGCCAGGGGGGGGCATAGCCCTTCCTGAGCAAACCAATTTGCATTTACTGGTCCGCAAACATATGTCACAACATACCAAATATCATGTATGCGCCAACACTTTTGGCCAACACGCGCCAACACTTTTAATGCGCCAACACTTTTAATTCGACACGAGCGGGCACTAGGATACTATACCCGCCATTGACTGGGGGGGGGGGGGGGGGGGCGTTTAACGCCCCCTGATGAATTTTCGTAATAGCTCAAAAACTAATAGCGCTAGTAACGTGAAACTTCGGGTACCTTCTCATAAATCACGTTTACATCTTCTGTGAAAAAATCAAGCAATTTGGTCGAAAAATTTCGAGTTATATCGAATTATATCTTTGACCCAAAACAAAAATAACAAAACTTAAAAAACAAAACCCACAAAATCGATTTTTTTTCTCAAAGATTAAAAGAAGGCCGGCATATATGTCAGAGAACCACATATGGGAAACTACCATACCAAATTTCAGATTGATATCACCATTTTTGACTGACGTATGGCATCTAAAGTATGGGTAACTCATGAGCATGACGTCATATTTGTCCCCCCTTTTTTATCAGATACAGATAAATAAATTGCACCACTGTATTTCTGAGACAAAACTGGCCTAGAAACATGCCTTTTCTATTTAGATTTATCAATTAAATTGTTGGACCTTCAGTGACCTGAACTTGACCTGAACTTGACATTAACTTCACGTAAATGAAGTCGGGTGGTAAAATGACTATCACTATCGAATTCTACGTGGAAAATAACTCATAAAACATGTGTTGCATGACTCGTAGATATTTTAAGCATAGTGACCTTTTGTGACCTGACCTTGACGTTGACCTTGGCCAACAATCTCACTTTGGGTCATGCGGGATGTATATCATACCTTTGGCAGCACTTTGGGTGATCATGGCCGTAATCGAAGGCTTTGGATGGAAAATATGGCCCATAAGCTCGTCTATTTTGACCCTTGACCTGACCGTGACCTGGCATTTGACCTCACTTTGACATTTTGTAGTATGCTTTAGATTCATCTCATTGAGAGCTTTCGATTGCCGCCTTGCGTGTCTCGCTGCGATCATTGGTTCGGAAGATAACCAGGGGGCGTTTAACGCTCCCCCCTCCCCAGTCAATGGCGTTCGGCTGAGACCCCAGTCAATGCCGGGATATATGATGAATCACTAGCCTTTAAAAAAAAAAAAATCAGTCACCCGACGCTTTTTTACTGTACTGCATGGCCTGGGAGAGCATGTTAATGGGGGGGGGGGGGGGGGGTGGAGTGATGCCCCTGCAGTGACTGCTGGCCCCCTCTCCAGTGACCAAATCCCCCGCCCCCCGTGGGAGCAAAATTCGTAGGTAACATACGATTGTCGGTCTGTAAGGTCTGTAAAGTAGATAAAAGCGTCACTGAAGCATGCTCTCAACTTAAAACTAATACAACCCCGTTTACAGCTACCTAGCGTAGCTTTGAGATCCTGAGGACAGATACCCGCCCCTCGTCGCTTCGGTCCGACATTGGCGTGGAACACAGGTGTCGATTTATATACGTTTGGGGTGGCCCTCGGCCTCAATATTTTGAGTTTGGTCCCCCAAAGATGCTTTTGGCTCCCTCAATGTTGTCTGGCCAATGGCGGATCCAAGAGGGCCAAAGCCCCAAACCGCCTGAAATCAGCAAAAAGGGACATATTTTCTAATTAAAAATCCAAGAATCCTTTACGAAATAAAGTTGATTAAATCACCCATTCATCCATAAAGAAGCAAACTCCGATTACTTTCCATTATTGTTTGCTATTTTTTGTGGATTTCGCCCTCCAAAACAATATTTTTTGCCGTTCTGGGTTCCTCCCTTGTGTCTGGCCTTAGATCAGGCATTTGACACATATACCATGGTTTCAGCCACGGTGATCCGTGGAAAACCAAGCTTCTGATGAATTCGTTGGTTCTAGGAACATAGACTACCCAAAACCACCTTCATCACATCACACGACGAAACCGGGGGAATATCGGCGAAGCAATGTTTCTCTCCTTCGTAAAGTGTTAGCTTTTTGTCTCCTCTGGGGTGGCCCTCGCCCCCACAGCTATATTTCGATCGAATAACCGATTTCACCGCATATCTGACGAGTAAATTTAGGGCTGTGTGCCAGCATTTGGCCGACACGACCGATGATGAATGGGTCTCTCGAAAACATGCAGACGTTGAGCCGATATCAGCCCGATGCTTGGTATGACGACGACCCGAGTTTCATGTATTTAGTTTCGAAAGCAATACGCCACGTTTTTGTGTTATGAGCATCATTCGAAAGTTAACCCGCGCGGTGCCGGTGCTCGGCACCACCTTCGCCGTGCCGGGGGGGGGGGGGGCGTTTCGACGCCCCCCTTTAACTCGGCTCTTATCGGACGTAGACAAAAACCGAAACACCGTTCGAAAGCTCGTCAAAATGCATGGTTAAACTATTTCAGGCAATTTTGTTTTCAGGTCAATATTGAGCTCACCAGAGGTCATCAAGGGTCAGATTCTCAAGTTTTAGGACTTCGTTCCAGAAATCCCCAGATATCACAAACACTATGATAGCTAGGAACAAACAGAAAAAGTAATGGAAAGCTCTTGCAAAATGCAATCGCCAGTGTGTCTTCAGATGTTTAGCTCAGGTCAATAGTTTAGGCTCCAGAGCTCATCAAATGTCAAAAAGACTATTTTTTAGCAAAACAGTTTCCACATATCTTTTTACCAAACAACGATAGGGCAATAATGTTGACGCCATCGTGTTCGTCTCGTCAAGGCGCTTCGTATCATATGCTTGATGACCAGATTAGGTAAACTTGAAAATTTGGCCTCAGGTCAAGGTCAAGTGGTGACCTAATTAGGTCATGTTGCACATTGGGAGACGTGCCTCGACGAGACAAACACATTGGTGCCAGTTTCACTTATCTATCTTGATTTTGTCGAGAGTTATTGGCAAACAAGTGTGGGGGACCTCGGGTGACCTCATCTGACCCTCTAAGGGTCACTGAACAAAAATTGCACATGGAACTTCAAGAATGGCCTATGATAACATGACATGATAACAGAAGGAATTGGGCTGATATAATTCGTATCCTCAGAATAGGAAGCATTTGATTATTTCCCCATTGACTTATAATGGGTAGGTACTAGGTAGGTCACGAAATTGACCCGACCTTAGGTCACCGATATAAAAACGAGATCAACGTATTGTGGGTACTATTTCCCTGATAAAATCCTGTAAGTACGAAATCCATCGGCCAAAAACTGTGGCTGTGATACGATCGGAAACATTTTTGAAGGTGGGGTCACATGACCTGGTCTGGTGACCTGATCTGAGATGACCCGAGGTATTTTTGCTTCCATAATGTGGGCAATTGATGCCCGAACAGCTGTGCCAAAAACGGCGGCGCTGCCCGCCGCCGTGTTTTGTCTATCCTCGAAAACATTAGGGGACGTCTAAACGCCCCCCCCCCCCGGCACGGCGCGGGTTAAAAAAACGTTCAAAACGAATAACAATTATTTCAGTTATTAACGTGTAACCGTAATATGTGAGATGAGTTGTACAGTAATTAGCAATCAACGGCAACAACCAGGTAACAACTATTCTTAGTTTTGGTGTCTCGTTTTCCATTCCAAGGGATACCTATTGCATGGGTTCGATCTGCACTGATTAATACGATAATTTGATGAGGAGCTACTAATTGCAAGTCAGCTGAGTTTTCATTGATTTCATACGATATTCAAACGATTTCATTGTATTAATGAAATCGTTTTTGAGTCGAAAACGAAACGTCTCTTAAAATGATTAACTAATGTTTTTGTTGGATTGTGTAAGGGATATAATGGCTCTAATTCAGCCCTTGACCCATTGGCGCATCCAGAACGTCCCAAAATGTCGTTTTGAAGAACTGTCTCAAAACTCGTCTGACTTTGTGTGCTTTTGCAAACAAAGTCGTGTCGTGCCGAGCCGAGGGTGGGGTATTTTAGGGGGAGGTTGGGTTTGGACGCCCTATTTTTTATATCGAGAATTGGCCGCGTGCAGCACAACCATTTCTGGCACAGCTGTTTCGGCATGAATTGCGCACCTTAAGTAAACATTTTGACTAGGGTCATCTCAGGTGAGGTCACCAGGTCACGTCACGCCCCACCTCAAAGAAGTTTGTGGTCGAGCCACAGCCACAGTGTTTGACTGAGCGATGTGATAATTTCTATATGAATTTAGACGAGCTGTATTAGCTGTAATATCTAACGGTATTAGTGGATTTTGCCTAATCCCCATTGGAGCCGAGTTCGGGGGTGGGGGCGTCAGATGCCTCCCCTAGCACGACTAAGCTGGCGCCGAGCACCGGTAGGGCGCAGGTTAAGAACTGCTTTAAAACAAATTATCCCTTGTATAAGCTGCTTAGATATTCCTTCGGGAAATGTGTTAATGTTCGACCGATTTAGTTGTATTGGTAAAGCTCTGGCGCCGGTGGACCCCTTCGCTGCGTTCCTGTTCGGTCCCCCAAATCGTTTTCAACAACTGGCATCATAGGTGTGGAACTTCGAGGATGGGCGTGTTTAAATTTATCATTTGTATTTAACTTCATTAAATTGTGTTATTCTACTATTTTATTTCTGTTTTACACTTATGTTTGTCATTATCACTGTAAAGGGACTGTCCCACCTTTGTGAAAGTTGTCGAATCACACTTAATTGTATGTCTTCATGTCAGGCGAGGTCAGCCGAACATGTTCGTGAACTTTATTCCCGAAAAAAAACTTATCTGGGAAGATATTCAACTTTTAGTTTTAAGCGGAAAGTTGGGTTGGTGACGTCAATTTTTTCTTTAATAACAAGGAAATCCTTTGTGCTGCCAAATGTATGGCATAATTTTTTGTCGACATCTATTGCGCAGAAAAAGCGAACCACCCGGTGTCTAGATTGGCTTAGATTGCGAACCACCCGGGGATCGAGAAATGAAAGACGAAAAGATTCCAAGGCTGACCTTAAAACAAGTCGACTATCATTACCAGTTGGGTAAAAAGACGACGCTGTCGGTTTAGAGGCCCTATTCAAATACACATGGGCCTTATTTTTTACAGATGTCAAAATAAAACTCGAATATCTTTTTGATTAGGTAATTGTGGTTGTTTTAACTGCTACCATACTTTATTTAAATGCCAAGCCATCAAAATGGCTACCTCAACTCAAATATAATGTTAAGGTGGGATAGTCCCTTTAAAATGTATGGTTAGGTACACTTAACCAAGGACGTAGCCAGGGGGGCATAGCCCTTCCTGAGCAAACCAATTTACACTATAAAACATGCGATTTTGATGACGTCCCGACCCTACCCAGGCACGTAGCCAGGATTTCGTCCAGGGAGGGGCGGCGCCTCGAAAGGGCCCCTTCCCGAGCGTTGAAAGGGCCCCTTCCCAAGCGTTGAAAGGCCCCCACAAAAAACGCATGAAAAGGCACGTTACAAGGCTGGAAAATGCAGTATGGCAGGTATGGCATGGGCCATACCAACGTTTAGGAGCTGAAGTTAGCAAACTGCCACATCAACTTTGAAACCAGCGACACGAATTTGGAATCAGCTATACCAACCTGGAATATATTTTTAAGCTCAAGACCTGGAACTCTTAAACAAATTGCGCCGCGGAGCGGCGCGAAAATTTTGAGTTTTATGCCCTGGGTTGCTTTCTCATCATTGCGTCGCATTGCGTATGGTGCGGACCTCTAAAATTGCTATATTGCTATATTGTGCGTTTAAAAGTACGGGGGAAAAGGTGCTAAAGTGAACTATTTTGCCCAATAATATAGGAAAGTAGCAACATAACACATAATGCGCCGAGAAACTGACCGATTTTTTCCTAACCCTCATATAATTAAATTTGTAGTTAAATTGTGCCGCGGAGCGGCGCGAAAATTTTGAGTGTTATTCCCTGTACAACTGTATTCTTACTGTTGAAAGGCCCAAGGTCCCTTCAGATCGTCTAGGGGCCCCTCTGACCTGTTCAGGGACTCATCTGGGATCCGCGAAGCGAAAAGACATGATATGGAGTGGGTGATATATATATATATATATATATATATATATATATATATATATATATATATATATATATATATATATATATATATATATATATATATATATATATATATATATATATATATATATATATATATATATATATATATATATATATATATATATATATATATAATACAAAGAGGGCTTACTCTACAGGAAAAAATAAAATCGGATCTTTCGGGTATATTGTAGCACCCTGACGAAGGGTGTTACAATATACCCGAAAGCTCCGCTTTTAATATTTGTATTGTGGAGTAAGTCCTCTTTGTATTTAATCTTCATCTGGGATCTCTACGTGCTTTGACCCTTCCGGTCTCACCAGAGACTCCTCTGACCTTCCAAGAAGCCCCTCTTGTGTGTCAAGGGGCCCATTCGGCCTGTTCAGAGGTCCTTCCGACCTGGCCAGGGACTGCACTGGCTGCTTTGTCGCCCTGCCGACATGCTCAGGGACAGGGGCGGCGGATTGCGGGGCGCAGGGTACCCAAAATCCCCCCCCCCCCCTCAAATGAAAATCCTGGGGAGGGGAAGGGTCATGTTGCCCCCAGATTGAGCAGGCTAAAATCTGGGGTGGCAAAACTACCCTTTGCCCCCCAGGATTTTCGACGGGGGAATTTTGGTTACCCTGCCCCCGCAATCCGCCGCCCCTGCTCAGGGGCCCCTCCGACCTGCCCAGGGGCCCCTCCAGTCTGGCTAGGAACTCATCCGGCATGTTCAAGGGGCCTTCCGACCGGCCCAGTGACCCTTTCGGTCTAGCCAGGGGCCCCTCTGACTTGCCCAGGAGCCCCTCCGATCGGCCCAGCGACTCTTCTGGTCGGCCTACGCTGGCTTCTTTGTCGCCCTGCCGACATGCTCAAGGGCCCCTCCGACCTGCCCTGGAGCCCCTCCGTGCTGGCCGGGGCCACTTCGGCATGTTCCGGGCCCTTCTCACCCGCCCAGTGGTCCTTTCGGTCTGGTCAGGGGCCCCTCCGATCTGTGCAGGGGCCCTTTTAACTTTCCAGGGGCCCTCTGGTCTCTCCAGGGGCCCTTTAACATTCTAAGGGCCCTTCCGACCTAGCAAGGGACTGCGCTGGCTGCTTTGTCGCCTTGCGACATTCTCCGAGGGCCCTCCGACCTGCACTGGGGCCCCTCCGTGCTGGCTAGGGGCTCATTCGGCATGTTCAGGGGCCCTTCTGACCCACCTAGGGGCCCTTTCTGTCTGGTTAGGGCCCCCTGACCTGCACAGGGACCCTCTTAACTTCCCAGGGGCCCTCTGGTCTGTCCAGAGGCCCTCCAACCTGATCAGGGGCCCTTATGACCTGGCAAAGGACTGCGCTGGCCGCTTTGTCCCCCTGTCGACATGCTCAGGGGCCTCTCAACCTGCCCTGGGGCCCCTCTGTGCTGGCTAGGGGCCCATTCGACGTCCTCAGGGGGCCCATTCGACGTCCTCAGGGGGCCCTCTGACCCGCTCAGGGGCCCTTTCGGTCTGGCCAGGGGCCCCTCTGACATGCACAGGGCTCTTTTGAACGGCCAAGGGGCCCTCTGCTCTTTCAGAGAGGGCCCTGGTGGCCCTAAAGGGCCTCTGAAGTCCTCTAAACTCTCTGAAGACCACGCTTCGTGTAGTAAACAGCCTATGATACCGCGCTTCGCGCGGTCTCGTCGGCCCTTTTCGGCGCGCTGCGCGCGCCAAAAAGGGCCCTCCTGGCCTCCAGGGGGGGGGGGGGGGCCGCCCCCGCCGCCCTCCCCTTGGCTACGTGCCTGACCCTACCCCGCCTGGTCAACAATATTTGGCTGAGGAGCGAAATATGATTATACCACTGACATGCCCCCCCCCCCTGCGAAAAATCCTGGCTATGTGCCTGCGCTTAACCATATGCCTTAGCAGCATGTTTTTTTTATAATTACCCCCCCAGTGAGAATTCCTTAGCCGAGGCCCTGCCCTGACCCCACCATCCGATCGCGCATGTCCAGTCACCGGCAGAATTTAGAGGCGAAAGTTAAACGTCCCCTAACGACTGAGGACGTTCCGCCCGGCTCGCTGGCTTCATCTGACCTTGAACACGGCCGCTGCCACCGTCCGCAGGTCATCCCCGCCGGGAGCAAATAGCGAGCGCCGAAGCGGCTCGAACCCACCTTGCCAGGGCGAGCCCAGCGCTCTCCCGACTGAGCTACACGGGCGTTAAATTGAAAATGATTGGTTTCAGTAACATCCAGATGGTATGTTGTGACATGTTTGCAGGCCAGTAGATAAAAAGTATCGTTTTTAGAGCATTTTGTCTGTCATAATTTCATATTTTGTTTATTTATCCAAGAGCTTTACGATGAGCATATTTCCAGCCCATTGTAACGTGATATTCATTTTTGCTTCAAGGCCGGCACAGAAGAAAAACATGTCTTAAAAAATGATACTTGGTCTGACCGAAAACAACTGTTTTAGAGCAATATAAATTTGTCATGTTATTCAGCAGGTAGAATAGCATGGGAATACGCGTGAAAACCTGGAAAAATCAACAAATGTGCGGCATTGTCTGCATATTAGTGCCCAGTTGTGATAGATGATACAGAAAGCTGTCGCGACGGATGTTCATCCGAGGACAATACGCTTTAATTGCAAATAAAATGTGAAATTAATATCACAGTTGCATTCTATGGGACAAGTGCTTTCGAATGATGCCCATATTACCTACATTTAGAGGAATGTCAAGATTCATTATCTCGCAGGTCAAATGAGGTCATGCCATATGATACCTGTTAACCCTCAAGGATTTTAATTTGCACCGCGAAATTTTGCATGCATGTTACCAAATACATCTCCAAACTTTTGTTTACATTCCAAACAAATCGAAGCGGGCAAACATTTTTTGACCTTGACCTGAAATAAAGGTGACAAGGTCAACCTATCATATATTTACATTAGGGGTTACATTTGTAAGTCATCACATTCTATGCTTCTTCCTCTTTCGAATAATATATAATTTTACCCTGATATATATTTTCATCATGGAGATATAATGGCAAACGTAGTTGGATCTTTGATCTTGACCTGAATTTTCGCTGACCCGTATCTTGTGACCCCGTGACCTGACGATCGTACAAATTCAAAAATATAAATCAGCGCCAAGGATAACCCCATACACCATTTTGGAGTGAAATCTAGGAGGGTGTGGTAGGTATACATTTCCACCAATACCTTGGTGGTCTTGGAATTGCCCATTAGTCAATTTGGTATGATAATTACCACACGACGCATCGGTGCTGTCCCTATCACGGACTAAGGCCTGGACAATTACATTATGTAATTGGCGGTAATTAAACATGAATTATGGATGTCGCCACTGCTGTCTGTGGCAAGGAAAGCTGTAGTAAACGGAGCAGGAGGAGCAGGACTATGCTAGGGAAGCCTGTGGTGACCTGGCCGGTGGTTCACCGCAGGCTTTCTGTACCTACTGTGTACCTACATCATGATGTACCTACTGTGGAAGATAGCCGCAGCCTGTGGCTTGGGGTCGTGTGAAGACTATGTCGACAGGTACCCGCGGGGGACGCTGGGGGCGCCCAGGGTGTCATCGATCCGCCAGTGGAACGTGACCCACTTCACAGTTCACGGCCACACTGACTGTGTTAAATTGGTCGCACGCGAGGTTTCGGCGGCCCGCGGTCTCCCACACTGGGGCGTCCTGCAGACCCGCAGGTTAACTGCCTCACCAGGAGCCTCTACAACGGCCAATAGGTGAACATAACCTGCAGAGCCGCAGGTCAGCTGCCTCACCAGGAGCCTCGACAACGGCCAATAGGTGAACATAACCTGCAGAGCCGCAGGTCAGCTGCCTCACCAGGAGCCTCTATAACGGCCAATAGGTGAACATAACCTGCAGAGCCGCAGGTCAGCTGCCTCACCAGGAGCCTCTATAACGGGCAATAGGTGACACATAACCTGCAGAGCCGCAGGTCAGCTGCCTCACCAGGAGCCTCTATAACGGCCAATAGGTGAACATAACCTGCAGAGCCGCAGGTCAGCTGCCTCACCAGGAGCCTCGACAACGGCCAATAGGTGAACATAACCTGCAGAGCCGCAGGTCAGCTGCCTCACCAGGAGCCTCTATAACGGCCAATAGGTGAACATAACCTGCAGAGCCGCAGGTCAGCTGCCTCACCAGGAGCCTCGATAACGGGCAATAGGTGACACATAACCTAAGCAGTTGTGGCACGCTTAA
>JAXIVJ010000712.1:17500-30000 GCA_036785665.1 Chirona hameri | reverse complement strand
GCCTGGTCTCACTAATAGCTCTTCGGTCCAGCAAATTGGGCACCGCTGGAGCAGCTTCCGGGTGCCGATGTCCGCGTCTTTGCATTCGCGTCGCCTTTTTTCGGAACTCGGCAGACTAGCTAAACATGTAGCCGGCTTGAAAGTTAATATTTGATGAATAAAATGGGCCCTGGGGCTGGCAATTAGGTACCGCAAAGGAGAGATTGCCAGACACTTAACCCTATTAGTGGCAGGCTCCTGGCTACCCCTATTAGTGGCAAGGGGGGGGGGCGGATTCCGCCCCGAAGATCTCGAGATCTACCCGTCCGATTAACAAAAAAAAATCAAACGGCGTTTGTTTCCCCTCAACACTATCTACATTTCTAAAAAATAAAAATAAATCCGAAATTTTAGATTGGGCACAGGGGGGCAAACAATACAAATATTAGAGGTATTTATGACCCAACACAGCTGTCATGTTTATTAACCGATTTTAACGCAACTAATGGGGATCGATAGAGATTGAATTGGGGATTGATATATGATGGTGACTTCAAAAGTCATTATTCAAAAATCATATGCGTTTTCAGGTCACTAAATTTGGGGTAAAATAAATGCCCTATAAAATCGTCTTTTTTCTTTTAATTGTTTCGATAAATGGAATGGTGCGCTATGACCGCCTCTGCCCTGAAACCGCCTCTGCCGTGCAATATGTATTATAGCTCTCTAAAATCAACTAATTTTCACTCATTTCAATCACCGTAAACCTATGTAACTCCTTTATACTTCAGGCAGTTAGGAAGAAGCCGTGAAATTCGCATCTCCGTATTATCGCCAAATGTCACAACAAAAACTAAAAAACGGGCCCTGGAACCGCCCATGTTAAGGTTAGGAACTCAAAATTTTGACTCCATGTGTGGAATTAAATTCTAGGAAAAGTCCCAAAATTTCATGGAATCAATGAAATTTCAAAATTTCATTTCAAATTTCAAAATTGCATTTTAATTTCTCAGCCTTTCGGGAGATATTTGCGAAAACATGAGGGGGCGGAATCCGCCCTCCCTGCCACTAATAGGGTTAATGAATTCATTTCCCGATTTTCCCAATTTGTATAAGAAATTGCGTATTGTGTCATGCCGCGAAGCGGCGCGAAAGTTTCAAGTTTTTAACTGTGGATAGCTGGATTTTGACGGCTTCAAAGGCAATTTTTACGACTGTACGTCCGACCGTTGGGGGGAGGGGCAAAACATAGTATCGGGACCTTTAGGGGGCCATGGCCCCTTCCCCCCTTGGATCCGCCCCTGTATTTGGGTGAGAATTGAGATCGAGTAAATAATGCTAACAAAATAACCGTTAATTAACTATTCCTCGAATCAAAATGCACATTTAACCATCGGAAAATTAATTTACTGAGAAAAATAGAGATCACTGAAGTGATGCAGATTGGGCGCTTTACCCCGACCCCGGGGCAAAGCGCCCCTTGTCTTGGGGCAAAACGCTCCCGGTGCATATCTGGTTGGGGTTAATCGCACCTTTCATACTTTAACAAATACCAAGTGTTTTGTGATGCTTTAACGCTTTTAAGAAATGTTTGCCATTTTTGCTGTTCTTAGTTTGGATTTGAATTAGGTAGTTTAACCTCATATGTATTTTTAAGTTAATTTATCCTTATTTGTCCTAGTGGCGCTTTGCCCCGGTAACCAAGTGCCGTGTTACCCCGCAGCAGCCATATTGGATACGGCCCTATCCTGTGCATGGCTGCCAGAGACTACTTTATAAGGCATCTAAAATTTAGGCGCTGCGGCTTCATTTGTCGTTCTGAGAGTCTGAGACATGTTAATTTATTTTACGTGATACTCATGATTGGGTGTAAACCAACGAACATTAATCTGCGAATGATATAGGCAGAAATTTGCTAATCGATAACGACTTTATTTCTGTTAGTTCCAATGCTTAAAACACTCAAATTTTACATTAAATTGACGACAAACTTTCCTACTGCGCAGCGTTGTGAGTAGTCACTGGTCGCGATGCTGAACTGGAAAGACCGACGCTAGTTCATTTTTGCGCCCTCTCTGAGATGACGCTGTCATTTTTGCTCAAGGTCATTGCTACTCATTGGAGATATTGACATCGGGCGAATTAGCCGGGGGATGCGCTTTGCCCCGGTCTACCCTACAGCTCTGAGCAATTCAGTATTGCGCTGCAATCTAGCAAATGCGTTGCAGTAATTTCACTGCCATGCATTTGGCTATGAGTCGTGCAATGTCCCAGCCTTGACCCATATCCAGGGGCTCCGCCACAGGGAACGTGTCCCCCCCAACATTTTCGGATTTTAACATTACGCCTATGGGCGTTGCATGGAAAGAATCGACTTCAAAATGCCTCCGTCTCTCCCAACTTTCGGAAGGTGGCGGTGCCCTTGCCCATATCTATCCCGTGGAAGTTAACCCGCGCACTGCAGGGGGGGGGGGGTTGATTTCCGCCCCCCCCCCCCCTCAGGTTTTTCAAAGATTGCGAAAAAACGGCGGCGCGCAGCGCCGCCGGATTTTGATACACCTGTTAAGACATCAATTGCGCACACTTTGAGAGAAAAAAATATCCTCGGGTCATCTCAGGTCAGATCACCAGACCAGGTCAAGTGACCCCACCACCAAAAATGTTTGCAGTTGTGCCAAAGCCAGAGTTTTTCACCGATCAGGTTGAAACTTGCAGGATGTCATGAGGGCATCAGTACTTACAATTCGTTTAACTCGGAATTTTGATATCGGTGACCTAGGGTCAGGTCAATTTCGTAACCTCCCCATAATAAGTCAATGGAGAAATATACAAATGCTTCCTATTTCAAGGATATGCATGGCACTAGTCCAGTTACTTCTGGATCATGTTATTATAGGATATTCTTGATGATCCAAGTGTAAGTTTTGTTCAGTGACCCCTATTGGGTCATTTGAGGTCATGCGAGGTCACCATCACTTTTTTATCAATAACTCTCGACATAATGAAGATAGAGAAGTAAAACAGACATCAATGTGTTTGTCTCGTCGAGACACGTCTTCCCATATGCAACATGCCCTACTTGGGTCACCACTTGACCTTGACCTTAGGTCAAATTATTAAGTTGACTTAACAAGGTCACCATATATATCATGCAAAGCGCCTTGACAAGATAAACATAATGGCGTAAACAGTTTTCCGTTATCTTTATTAAGTAAAAAGTTAATAGAAAAAACGATTTAGCCAAAAAACGGATTTTTTTTTCTTTTTGACCTCTGGAGCCTCAAATATTGACCTGAGATCAAATCTGAGGACACCTTAGCGATTACGAATTTCACTGGCTGGCGTTTGCTTTTTTCCGTTTGTTTCTAACTATCATCGTTTCTGAGATATATGGGAATGTCTGGAGCGATGTCCTAAAACAGGAAAAAAAACTGGAAAATTTGACCTTTGATGACCTCTGGTGACCTCAATTTTGACCTGACTTAAAAATCACTGAAATACTTTCGATAGAACATGTATGAAGCTATCAAATGCCTTTTTCCGATTCTCGCTACGTTGCGTAGTTTTCGAGATCTCAGGGGGGGGGGCGGAAATCAACCCCCCCTGCAGTTCGTGTTCGGCGCAAAGCCACTGCAGTGCGCGGGATATGACGCGTGCGGTAAATCATGTGGGTCTGCGATAGGAGATCGTTTTCGTTAGCTTCTATTGACATTTTCCATCAACTCGCCAATTTTGCAACCTCCACCAACTTCGTTAGCACTGGGCTCACTTTCATCTGGCGATGCGTGCGATCCTCGTAAAGGGTCGTGGTCTCGGCGAATGTCCTGGCATATTCGTGCTGTTACGACGCCCAGGTGCCGCCTGTGAGTTGACAGCCATAACACTATACGGCCCGTCCGCAGCCAGCTGGCACGTTCATTGCACACTTCTGTGCAGGGTAGTATATTGGCCGTGTTTGTGGGGTACGTTGGGGGCAGTACAGGGTGTTTCACAGTGCCGGCCGCCCAGAGTCAACAGTTTGAACTACCATTGCCAGCGGACGTGCCGACTGTTGAGTGGTTATGAGCCCGCCAGATCTGCCCAGTTACGTCACTAACACAGCGACTGTGGCCAGCGGCGAGGCTGGCAGAACACCATCGTCCACTGGACTCTGTTCAACAGCCAAACTGGCGGGCCTGGAAATGGTGATCAGTGGATCTACTAACTTCTACTGCGATACATTTGAATTGGTACAATGCCTAGCAGAATAGCTGGTTGCTAGACTGTGCCGCATTACGTTCCTGATTGGCAGGCTGTACCGCATGACGTTCCTGATTGGTAGGCTGTGCCGCATTACGTTCCTGATTGGTAGGCTGTACCGCATTACGTTCCTGATTGGTAGGCTGTACCGCATTACGTTCCTGATTGGTAGGCTGTGCCGCATTACGTTCCTGATTGGTAGGCTGTGCCGCATTACGTTCCTGATTGGTAGACTGTACCGCATTACGTTCCTGATTGGTAGGCTGTGACGCATTACGTTCCTGATTGGTAGGCTGTGTCGCATTACGTTCCTGATTAGTAGGCTGTGCCGCATTACGTTCCTGATTGGTAGACTGTGCCGCATTACGTTCCTGATTGGTAGGCTGTGCCGCATTACGTTCCTGATTAGTAGGCTGTGCCGCATTACGTTCCTGATTGGTAGACTGTGCCGTTGTGGTGGACTGCTGCGGTCCTGATTGGTAGACTGTGCCGTTGTGGTGGACTGCTGCGGTCCTGATTGGTAGACTGTGCCGTTGTGGTGGACTGCTGCGGTCCTGATTGGTAGACTGTGCCGTTGTGGTGGACTGCTGCGGTCCTGATTGGTAGACTCTGCCGTTGTGGTGGACTACTGCGGTCCTGATTGGTAGACTGTGCCGTTGTGGTGGACTGCTGCGGTCCTGATTGGTAGACTGTGCCGTTGTGGTGGACTGCTGCGGTCCTGATTGGTAGACTGTGCCGTTGTGGTGGACTACTGCGGTCCTGATTGGTAGACTGTGCCGTTGTGGTGGACTGCTGCGGTCCTGATTGGTAGACTGTGCCGTTGTGGTGGACTGCTGCGGTCCTGATTGGTAGACTGTGCCGTTGTGGTGGACTACTGCGGTCCTGATTGGTAGACTGTGCCGTTGTGGTGGACTGCTGCGGTCCTGATTGGTAGACTGTGCCGTTGTGGTGGACTGCTGCGGTCCTGATTGGTAGACTGTGCCGTTGTGGTGGACTGCTGCGGTCCTGATTGGTAGACTGTGCCGTTGTGGTGGACTGCTGCGGTCCTGATTGGTAGACTGTGCCGTTGTGGTGGACTGCTGCGGTCCTGATTGGTAGACTGTGCCGTTGTGGTGGACTGCTGCGGTCCTGATTGGTAGACTGTGCCGTTGTGGTGGACTACTGCGGTCCTGATTGGTAGACTGTGCCGTTGTGGTGGACTGCTGCGGTCCTGATTGGTAGACTGTGCCGTTGTGGTGGACTGCTGCGGTCCTGATTGGTAGACTGTGCCGTTGTGGTGGACTGCTGCGGTCCTGATTGGTAGACTGTGCCGTTGTGGTGGACTGCTGCGGTAACGAGACGGTTCATTTGAAAATCGTACGTACGCTTTAGATGCGTTTTGTTGAGAGTTTCGATTGAAGCTTCACCTGGCGATTGAAGGCAGATTAGGTACCTGTTTGGATCCTATCGTCTCCTATTAGCCGTTTTCACGAAGGATTTTGCGTTTGGGGCGATTGGGGCGTTTGGAGCGTATGGGGCGTTTGGGGCGATTGGGCTTTTGGGGTAAATGGGTATACAGCTCGTAAGAACACGGCTTTTCCAGGTGATTTTTGGTATCAATCGTAACTTTATTAATTAATGGATTTTTCTGGAAATTCCATTTTTAATGATAACACCATAGTTCGCTTAAAATTAACAATTTCATCTTAAACTAGCTCTGGTGTTGCCAGACGGCTGGAGTGTTTGTGCGACGCCATCTTGCTCGAATCCCGGAAGTGGCTGGTTCGGGAAATGGTCATATTTTGCAACGACATGGTTTTCAGGAATACTAGCTTATTTCAATGAAAACTAGATGAATTAGTCCATTCATATTTTCAGTCATATTCACTTTTGAAAGCAAGGATTAATGATAATTAACGATTTCGTTTTGATCATTTGCTGTAAGATGACGGGAATGCTGGCTCCGGCTCTGCGCTGGCTCTGCGCTGGCTCTGCGCAGGCGCCGCCGCCCGGTCACCATGGCGACGGGACGGCCGGTCGCCTGACGTCACGTTGCGCATGCGCAGAGCCGTGTTCTGCGCTCAGCAATGGCGTCCGTTCGATCTAGAGCAGCCAGTTTTGAGTTTTCAGTACCAATGGCTACAGAAAGCCCGCATGTTTCATGGGTTTATAAGTGCCTTTTCTGAGGTCTTTCAGCTTTTTGTGAGATTCATCAATTAATCAATTAATCAAATCAAAAACATTTGGTGTGATTCAAACTGCGCAAGGATTGTTCCGGTTTTTGGAAACCAACGAAGTTACCGCTCTAAATTGGACGATCTCAGCGGGACGGAGCGACGTTGAATTAAGGTCTGTCTATGCTTTTCACATTTGATGGCGTTTGTCATCATAATGTTGTATTTCTTTCCATTAATATTTTCAGTTTTTCCCTAACTAACTGTCAATTGCGTATTTTATTTAATCAAAGCTGAATATCTAGTATACTTTTTAGCCTCTTTTGGGGCGTTTTCAGTATGTTTTGTAGAAGGAACTAACACAACCCAAAATTGCCAGATTTGCTCATGATATTCAAAGCAAACGAACGGTAAATATTGCATTGTAAGAGCACATATACTTATACATTAATTCTTAAAATTGTGATTAATACCAAAAATCACCAGAAAAAGCCTTGTTTTTACAAGCTATACACCCATTTACCCCAAACGCCCCAATCGCCCCAAACGCAAAATCCTTCGTGAAAACGGCTATTAGCCGTTTTCACGAAGGATTTTGCGTTTGGGGCGTTTGGGGCGATTCGGGCGATTGGGCAAATGGGGGGGGGGGGGGGGAGGGGCAGTGTTAAGAGCTATGACCACGTCACACGGTGTTTGGTCCAAAACTCCAAAACTCAAACTCCAAAACTCCAAAACTCCAAAACTCCAAAACTCCAAAACTCCAAAACCCCAAAACTCCAGAATCCAAAATTCCAAAATTTCAAAATTCCTAATAGTGCTTTTCCAATGGTGCAACCAACCTTCGGATACAACCAACCTTCGGTTATTCGGATATTCGGATACAACCAATCTAAGATTATTCGGATATGCGCGGGGGCAATACTATGGGCCATCGCCGGTCCGAAGGTTGGTTGTACATTTTTGAATTTGGGATTTTTTTAGTGCTTTTTTTTTGTATTTTGGAATTATGGAGTTTTGGAGTTTGGAAGTTTTGGAGTTTTGGAGTTTTGGACCAAACACCGTGTCACGTGGCCATAGCTGGCCCCAGACGCCCCAATCGCCCCAATCGTCTCTTACGCCCCAAACGTCCCAATCGCCCCAAACGCAAAATCCTTCGAGAAAACAGCTAATGAGACGCATCCAAAGCATACATGAAATTTTCCAAAATAAGGGTACATGTCAGGTCATGGTCAGGTCAAAGGTCAAAATGGAGATATTTGAGTTTGTGTGCCATACTTTCCATCCAAAGCCTGAGATTGAGACTATTATCGCACAAAGTGCTCTCAAAGGTATAATACATATCCCGCATAAGCAAAAGTGAAATTGTAAGCAAAGGTCAAGATCATGTCACAAAAGGTAATTATTGGCAAGAAGTCTACGTCAGTCATGCAACACATGTTTTATGGGTTATTCTACATGTAGAATTCGATGGTAGCAGCTACTTTCACAATCTGACACCATATAAGGTCAAGGTCAGGTTACAAGGTCAAAATTTGAAATAGACAAATATAAATAAAAAAGGCATATTTCTAGACCAGTTGTGTCTCAGAAATGCAGTGCTGGCATTTATGTGTTTGTATCTGGTCAATAAAAGCAACAACAAAAAAATCAAAATATGACGTCATGAGAGTTACTCATACTTAGGAAGCCAAAGTCAAAAATAAAGATATTGCTTTTAAATTTGGTTTGGGTATTGTCCAAATCTGGTTCTTCAACATATCTTCCGGTTTTTGAATATGTTTGAACATTTTGATTGAGGGCATTACAAAAAATTGTTTTGGGTCAAAAACAAAAACAAATCAAAACTCCGAGATAAACATTTTCTAGCCCTTGCCAATTGCTATCTCTTGACGTTTTTCGATTGCATTTTGCTCAAAATATGGAATTTGTGCGGCCTGCTAAAGTTTAGCTGATTTTTGTGTCAAGCTCGTGTGTAGTGACGTCACTAAATTCGCTATATCTAAAACAAATCGAAGAAATTTGCTTCATTTTTGCGCAGAAGACGTAAAATTGATGTAGGAGAAGGTACCTGAAGTTGCACGTCGATAGCGCTATTGGTGTGTGAGCTATTGCGAAAGTTTGTCAGGGGGGGGGGGGGGGGGGGCGAAAAACGTCCCCCCAGCCAATGGCGGGTTAAATCCAGAAGTTCCGGAACTCGGTAGGAGTTAGCCTCGTTCTTTTTTTTTGCCCACATGTGGTCACGTCTTATACTAAAAATACCGGGAAGTTGAAGTGTGGTCTTTGCAACAGTTTTGAATTGAAAAAGCCTGTGACCACTTTTACTTTCTCTGATATGCTATTCTTCCCATCTAACTAATTATCCTGCCTTCTCCGAAGCCCCCTGCCTGATATTCTTCGTTTTGATTTTTCAGTTGATTTCCTTTTCTTAGCATTTCATTTCCATTTCTCGACTTTACACTTGTATTTGATCTGGTGTTAACGTATGGTTCTGTGAGTCGTTGGGATTAGGGAGGGGGCACTCCTGATCACCATGGGTGGCGGTGTATTTCTGTTAAAAAGAGCCTAATGACCACCCAATGTAATACATGATCACATTAGTCAAGCGTAATGAATGACTGACTGCATGAGGCTAGAATTCTGAAACAAATGTTATTGCTCATACATTATTTGTGGTTTTGTGTTGGCCCTTTTAGAATACGACTGCCAATTGGCTACTAAGTAAATACTGGTGGGTCTCTTGATTGGATGTCATCCCCTGTCTTTCATCACGTGACTTCTTTCATCACAGACATGATTCTTTTAACTAATTTGATTCGTATGTAGTCTGTACACGCTTTTATGTTTAATACGATGAAGTGATTATTGGTAAGGGAAACAGAAGCAAGAAGATCCATCGTCATATTCCGCAGATATAAAATCAGCAATCCTAAGAGCCTAGGAAATTACATTTTTGGAGCACTCAATATGCATTTTTTGTTCCTAAGTCATACATGTATTTACTGGGAAAACAATATTTGTACTATTTAACCCGCCATTGACTGGGGGGGACGTTTAACGCCCCCTGATGAATTTGCGTAATAGCTCAAAAACTAATAGCGCTATCAACGTGAAACTTCGGGTACCTTCTTATAAATCACGTTTATGTTTCTGTGAAAAAATTAAACATTTTCGTCGAAAATTTTCGAGTTATATTAAGTTTAGTGACGTCACTACACACGAGTTTTACACCAAAATCAGCTAAATTTTGCCAGGTCGTAGAAATGTCATATGTAAAGCAAAATGCAATCGAAAAACGGCCAAAGATAGCAAATTGCAAGGGCTACCAACTGGCTATCTCGGAATTTGGCAAATTTTGGGTTTTGACCCCCAAAAAAATAAATAAAAAATGCTGAAAATGCCCACAAAGTCGAATCTTTCAAAAATATTCAAAAAGCCGGAATATATGTCTGAGAACCACATATGGGAAACTACCATACCAAATTTGAGATTGATATCACCATTGTTGACTGACGTATGGCATCTAAAGTATGGGTAACTCATGACGTCATATTAAAAAATGTTTTTGTTTTGCTTGTTTTGACCAGATACAGACAAATAAATTATACCACTGTATTTCTGGGACAAAACTGGTCTAGAAACATGCCTTTTTTATTTAGATTTATAAATTAAATTTGTTGATCTTCAGTGACCTGAACTTGACCTGAACTTGACATTAACTTCACGTAAATGAAGTCAGGTGGTACAATGACTATCACTATCGAATTATACGTGGAAAATAACTCATAAAACATGTGTTGCATGACTTTCGTAGATATTTTAAGCATAGTGACCTTTTGTGACCTGACCTTGACCTTGACCTTGGCCAACAATCTCACTTTAGGTCATGCGGAATGTGCATCATATCTTTGGCAGCACTTTGGGTAATCATGGTCGTAATCGAAGGTTATGGATGGAAAATATGGCCCATAAGCTCAAATACGTCCTGACATTTGACCTCACTTTGACATTTTGTAGTTTGCTTTAGATTCAACTCATTGAGAGGTTTCGATTGCCGCCTGCGCGTCTCGCTGCGATCATTGGTTCGGAAGATAACCAGGGCGCGTTTAACGCCCCCCCCCCCCCCACCCCAGTCAATGGCGTCCGGCTGAGACCCCAGTCAATGCCGGGTTAAGTAAGATACAACTATATACATTTAATTTAGATGACACTTTTGGGGCGCGGTCAAGCTGCAATGTATTATGCTAAAACTATTGTGGTTTGCAATGGTTGGCTTACAATGCCAAATGATTTCCCTGCATATAACTTTTAGAGAGCGGGCTGGGTGTTCGCTGCTAGGCGCTAAGTGAAGACGGAGTCTGCTCCAATCAGCACCCTAATCCATTGCCTAATAGGGCCAATAGCCTAATGTTATTACCTATGTACAACAGAACGGATAAGCTCTCTGGTTATATAAGCGCCAAATAATGTGAAGGTGAGGCTACTGGCTATGCTGAATTGCTGACGGTGTTGTTTGTCGTTAGTCCGTGGAGCCCAGGTGCTGAGGTGCTAAGTAAGCCCACCAGACCGTCTATCGGGATCAAAGCCGGTGTCAAAAGTCTGGGATCCGATCGTCTAACCACCTTATTCACTCGGGCGGTCAGTATTGATAGCACGCATACGGTAATATGCCAATAGTTCTGATAACTAAGCACTCAACTTCTGGTTTATATGGTGAATCAGACATTTCCTCGAAAGTGATAACCGAAGGTTGGTAATTAGATATCAGCGGGCTGTGGACGGCGGGTTTTTATATTAATGTAAACAAGCCAAGATAAAAGTATTGCGGTTAACTAATTGCAACCAGTAAACTAAACACAACCAGTAAAGTAGCTGCAATAAGTCACGTGATTGTAATATTGCCTATATATTACAAGGCGAACTTACATCAATGCCCATTGTCTGTGGCCCTTAGCGGAGCAAACCTCTAGGCCTCCAGGCAAAGGTGCTGGACATTTTCCGTCATTGTGGGGTGAGGGTGAGACCGTGGGTTCTCACCACTGCAGACTAGTCGTTACTCGTCAAAGGTGCTGGACATTTTCCGTCATTGTGGGGTGAGGGTGAGACCGTGGGTTCTCACCACTGCAGACTAGTCGTTACTCGTCAAAGGTGCTGGACATTTTCCGTCATTGCGGGGTGAAGGTGAGACCGTGAGTTCTCGCCACTGCACAGTGGGGCTTTTGCCGATTAGCCGGAATTAATTAATGACGGCCACGCCGTAAACCGCGGTGCAACCAGCTGCGGCATATCGAAAGAGTAATCCATTGCGCACATTTTGACAGCAAAACAGGTTAAGGTGAGGTCAGGTCACAGAGTAATGACGTCATAATGCAAGGTCTGCACGGTAGTCTGAGCGCCGTAAGGTGCTTTCGCGCTGCAGCCGTTTTATTTGCGTCAGTTTGGACTCAGGATGGTCATGATGGTCAGATTCGGCTGTTGATAGCCAGTCATGAGAATCATCAGATCACCGGCCAAGGTCATGTCAGCCCACTGAGGAGCCATTTGATGCTGCTTAATGTTTTGCTTTGTTTGTCGATTTGTATGGTCCTACCAAACTTTTTCCTACCAAAGATAACTTTGGCAGCGAAGTTCAAGACTTTCTGTATTTAGCTATGTTCTTTTTTGAGCCGTTACCATAAACTGATATGCAGTAACGGACCTGCGAGAGAACCAGGGCTGTTACAGGGCTGTTACCCTCAGGTTTTTCGAGGATAGCGGAAAAACGGCGGCGCGCAGTGCCGCCGTTTTTGGCACAGCTGTTCGGGCATCAATTGGCCATATTATGTTTTAAAAAAATACCTGTGGTCATCTCAGGTCAGGTCACCAGACCAGGTCACGTGACCCCACCTCTAAAAAAAACTTGTGGTTGTACCACAGTTTTCGAATGATCGGTTTTACACTTACACGATTTCATAAGGTCATATATATCTACAATTCGTATATCTTTGATTTCTTTTTTATACAGGGTGTCCGGAAAAAAAAACATACTTTGGATTTTAGCTCGTGCTTCAATATGCACGTGCCCATTTTTTGAACTTGTCATGATTATAACTGGGAACGTGGCAAAACCGATGAACACAGAAATAAGTCCTT
>JAXIVJ010000712.1:0-10000 GCA_036785665.1 Chirona hameri | reverse complement strand
GAACAGGAAAATAAGGTCATTCGTGATCAGCGTGCCAGAATTGGCCTTGGGCCGAGGTTTGGGCCAAATCTGAATCCGTCGCTGAATAAGTCGCTGAATAAGTCGCTGATTTCACGGACGTTCTTAGCATCCGGTATGTTGTCAAGTTTGGGGAGCGTTTGGAGTGTTTTTTCCGAAAATGTAAGTATATTTGACCATCTGAACAAACATATCCGATCTGTGAGGAAGGGATAATTACGATAGCTTAATAATTATAATTACAACAGCTTCAAAGGCAGGTGAATATTCAACAGCTCGATCCAGGACAGATCGACCAGTGCCTTACACCCTCATATTTCAAAAACATCAGATTGGGTCTATAGGGTAGTCTTTGGCCCTGAATACGACTGTGCAGATATTTTGCCTCGCCGAGCAACGGTCACCGAGTTATAGCCTCCGGCAATTTCGAGAGGTCACACTGCAGGGTTTTCTTTGAAGGCCCATAACTTTTAGTTAAACTACCTGAAACCTTAAAAGCTATATACCAATGAACTCGTCATTATGCAAGGAAACTTTTGGATATCTCGAAAATTTTAACGGCACGCCGTGATTTTTTATTTTGTGATTGTATCACCTTGTGACCTTTTCTTGCGTGACCTATCTTGGACCTTTTCCCAGTCGAAACCTGTATTTTTGACTCAAAGCCAAATTGAGTTTGATCAATTACCTTTCGATAGAGAACAAAATAAAAAGTAGATATACTCGTGAGGTCCCAGGTTATGCGGTACCCAGGTACGCCATGTTGCACATTTACGGAAGTGTTAAATGCCCCCTTTCAGCCTCGCAAAAAACGTATAGGTGGCGCTGCGAACGTTACCCATGTATATCTCCGGATTGGGTAAAGATATCGAGGCGCGGTCAACGACAGTGCATTGGATAGGTGATTCTGAGCAAGTTATATTCGTATGACTTTGTGACCGAGGTCCAGGTCAGGGTCATAATTTAGGTCAAACTTGTAAATAATTACCGTTTTCTGTACGTACGGGATTGTTGTGAGTATTTCCGGGGTATTGCACCGAGTTTAGACAAGGACGAATCCAGAAGGCCATTTTGGGATGCGCCAAAACTATCTGGGGGATGCAAGAAGTTATACAATTTCCAAACTTGATCAGAAGTCACTTTGTCACTCTTTGGTCAATCGATCTGGTTGCTCAGTACTGGATTATTTGATCACGGAACACATTTTCAAGCGCATCTCATTGTATTTTGAGCATCGGTGTGCGACAACATCATATGCTCACTTCTTCCCCCTGGCATTTTGCATGAATCATATGTGAACAGAACCGTACGAAACCGGCTCGCAGCCATACTACCTCGCATCCACCTGCCTGAATCACAAAACACCTTCATGTCGGAATTATTTCGATTATTTTTTGTTCAGGTCAATATTAAGATCTCAGATCACCACCAGGCACCAAGGTCATCAAAGGCCAAAATTGTTTTAGTTTTAGTTTTTAGCAATTTTCTCCAGAAACCCCCAAATATTTCGGGTACTGCGATAGCTAGGAAGTGGAACAAACTGAAAAGCAAAGGAAAGCTCTTAAATTTGGCATTGCTTCGGTGTACTCCGTTTTTAGATCAGGTCGATAGTATATGTTCCAGAGGTCATCACAGGTCACACTGTTTTTGTCAAAAAGTGTTTAGTACATAACTTCTCTCATTATATAGGCAAACGATAGAAATGTATTATGCCGTTATTCTGTTCTTCTCGTCATGCACTTCGAACCATGTCCATAATTATCGGGTTAGGTCAAATTCAAATTTTGACCTCAGGTCAAGATCGTCCCAGGTTATGCGGTACCCAGGTACGCCATGTTGCACATTTACGGAAGTGTCTCGACGAGATAAACACAGTGGTGTCGGTCTCATGTCTCTATCTCTATTTCATTAAGAGTTATTGGCAGGAAGTGGTGGTGACCTCAAATGACCCCAGCTGACCCCAGCCCATGAGGCGATCATAGTAAAAATGTGCTTGGGTCATCGATAATTCAATAACATGTTATTGAAACGATTAGTCTGATCTAATGTGTGTTCTCCTGATAGCGGAAGCATTTGTGAATTTTCCCGTTAACTTATATTGGGGAAGTCACGAGATCGAACTGACCTAAATTCACCGATATAAAAAAATCCGAGATAGCAGAATTGTGGATACTTATGGTCTGATTAAATCCTAGGTGTCACATCTCTCAGTCACACACTGTGGTCGTGACTCGACCGCATCCTTCTTTGGAGGTAGGACCACTTGACGTGACCTGGTGACCTCACCTGAGATGAACCGAGGTAAAAAAGAAGAAAAAAGGTGCGCGATTCATGCCGAAACATGTGCCAGAAACGGTGGTGCTGGACGCCGCCATTGCTGTGATATTCCCGGAAAAAAATCGGGGCGTCCCAACCCAACCCCGCAAACGCCTCACCCCCGGCACGACAAGGGTTAATGCAAACACAAACAAAGCCAGACAAGTTATAGTTAGTTATTAGTTAACAAAGTTATACCTAAATTATGACCTTGACATTGACCTTGGGTCACAAAGTCATACAAATATGTATTGCTCAGAATCACCTATCCAATTCACTGGCGTTGACCGCGCCTCGATATCTTTACCCAATCTGGAGATATACATTGGTAACATTCGCAGCGCCACCTATACGTTTTTGTGTGCGGCTGAAAGGGGGCATTTAATAGGCTATATCCACTTTTTTTCTGTCGAAAGGTAATCGATTAAACGCAATTTGGCTTTGAGTAAAAAAAAGTACAGGTTCCTACTGGGCAAAGGTACAAGTAGGTCACGTAAAAAAGGGTCACAAGGTCATAAAATAATAATAAAAATAGACACTTTCGGGATAGCGAAACGTTTCCATGCATCATGACGAGTTTATTGGTTTTCATCAGCCTTTAAGGTTTCAGGTCGTTTGATTGCAAGTTATGGGCCATCAAAGAAAGGCCTGCAGCGTGACCTTACGAAATTGCCGGAGGCTATAACTCGGTCACCGTTGCTCGGCGAGGCAAATTATTTGCACAGCCGTCTTCAGGGCCTACAACTACCCTATAGACATAATCTTATATTTTGTCTTGGAGATGAGGGTGTAAATTCGACCCTCCGACTGGTCGATCTGTCCTGGAACGCCCAGTTCTGGTTTACGCGTCAGGCGATTCGAAGATCTGCGGAACAGAGGATCGTGGGCGTAAAGTTCGCAGTGGTAGTAGTAATGCTTGGTTGATATATGACCGTTTCCACCACGGCCATGGGGGATTTTGCAGGGCTAAATATCCCACTAAATACCCTACGGCGTAAATCAGTTGTCCGATGTATATACGCTCGGTGGGCTTACCCAGAAGGGAAATCTCGGCCTAAAAAAACGCCGAGCCTTATCACGCGCACGGCCGGGGGGGGGGGGGGGGGGTGATTCCCCTCCGGTTTATCCTGAATAGCGGAAAAACGGCATCAGGAAAAACAAAACATCACCTAAAGGTCAAGGTCACGGGGACGAATACGAGATTGTAAGCTTCGGTACCAGCTTGTGTACCCTCTAGTTTTTTTCTCGATATTTTAAGCTTCGGTACCGAAGCTTAACATCTCGTATTCGTCCCCGTGACCTTGACCTTTGACCTCTAGGTGATGTTTTGTTTTTCCTGACGCAAGCTAACGTGCCGGCGAGTCCCTTTTTGCCCATTGCGAGCAAATCGGACGGTAAAAGAAAAAAAACTAGATGGTACACAAGCTGGTACCGAAGCTTAAAATCTCGTATTCGTCCCCGTGACCTTGTCCTTTAACCTCTAGATGATGTTTTGTTTTTCCTGACGCAAGCTAAGGTACCGGCGAGTCCCTTTTTGCCAATTGCGAGCAAATCGGACGGTAAACGAAAAAACTAGAGGGTACACCATGCTGGTACCGAAGCTTAGAATCTCGTATTCGTCCCCGTGACCTTGACCTTTGACCTCTGGATGACTTTTTGTTTTTTCTGACGCAAGCTAACGTGCCGGCGAGTTCCTTTTTGCCCATTGCGAGCAAATCGGATTGTAAACTAAAAACTAGAGGGTACACCATGCTGGTACCGAAGCTTAGAATCTCGTATTCGTCCCCGTGACCTTTACCTTTGACCTCTAGGTGATGTTTTGTTTTTCCTGACGCAAGCTAGGGTGCCAGCGAGTCCCTTTTTTCCATTGCGAGCAGATAGGACGGTAAACAAAAAAACTAGAGGGTACACAAGCTGGTACCGAAGCTTAAAATTTCGTATTCGTCCCTGTGACCTTGATCTTTGACCTCTAGGTGATGTTCTGTTTTTCCTGACGCAAGCTGGGGTGCCGTCGAGTCCCTTTTTGCCCATTGCAAGCAAATCGGACGGTAAACGAAAAAAAAACTAGAAGGTACACAAGCTGGTACCGAAGCTTAAAATCTCGTATTCGTCCCCGTGACCTTGACCTGTGACCTTTAGGTGATGTTTTGTTTTTTCCTGACGCAAGCTAAGGTGCCGGTGAGTCCCTTTTCGCCCATTGCGAGCAAATCGGACGGTAAACGAAAAAACTAGAGGGTACACCATGCTGGTACCGAAGCTTATAATTTCGTATTCGTCCCCGTGACCTTGACCTTTGACCTCTGGATGACTTCGTGTTTTTCCTGACGCAAGCTAACGTGCCGGCGAGTTCCTTTTTGCCCATTGCGAGCAAATCGGATTGTAAACTAAAAAACTAGAGGGTACACCATGCTGGTACCGAAGCTTAGAATCTTGTATTCGACCCCGTGACCTTTACCTTTGACCTCTAGGTGATGTTTTGTATTTCCTGACGCAAGCTGGGGTGCCGTCGAGTCCCTTTTTGTCCATTGCAAGCAAATCAGACGGTAAACAAAACAACTAGAGGGTACACAAGCTGGTACCGAAGCTTAAAATCTCGTATTCGTCCCCGTGACCTTGACCTTGGACCTCTAGGCGATTTTTTCTTTTTCCTGACGAAAGGTGGGGTGCCGGCGAGTCGCTTTTTGCTCATTGCGAGCAAATGGGACAGTAAACGAACAAACTAGAGGGTACACCATGCTGGTACCGAAGCTTAAAATCTCGTATTCGTCCCCGTGACCTTGACCTTTGACCTCTGGATGACTTTTTGTTTTTCCTGACGCAAGCTAACGTGCCGGCGAGTCCCTTTTTGCCCATTGCGAGCAAATCGGACGGTAAACGAAAAAAACTAAAGGGTACACAAGCTGGCACCGAAGCTTAAAATCTCGTTTTCGTCCCCGTGACCTTGACCTTTAACCTCTAGGTGATGTTTTGTTTTACCTGACGCAAGCTAGGGTGCCGTCGAGTCCCTTTTTGCCCATTGCAAGCAAATGGGACGGTAAACTAAAAAAATAAAGGGTACACAAGCTGGTACCGAAGCTTAAATATCGTATTCGTCCCCGTGACCTTGACCTTTGACCTCTAGGTGATTTTTTTTCCTGACGCAAGCTAGGGTGCCACAGCGAGTCCCTTTTTTCCATTGCGAGCAGATAGTACGGTAAACGAAACAAAACTAGAGTGTACACAAGCTGGTACCGAAGTTTAGAATCTCGTATTCGTCCCCGTAATCTTGACCTCTGACCTCTAGGTGATTTTTTGTTATTCCTGACGAAAGGTGGGGTGCCGGCCAGTCCCCCTTTTTTCCAATTGCGAGCGAATCGGACGGTAAACGAAGAAACTAGATGGTACACAAGCTGGTACCGAAGCTTAAAATCTCGTATTCGTCCCCGTGACCTTGACCTTGGACCTCTAGGTGATTTTTTGTTTTCCTGACGCAAGCTGGGATGCCGACGAGTCCCTTTTTGCCCATTGCAAGCAAATCGGACGGTAAACTAAAAACTAGAGGGTACACAAGCTGGTACCGAAGCTTAAAATATCGCATTCGTCCCCGTGACCTTGACCTTTGACCTCTATGTTATTTTTTTTCCGAACCCGCGGGGGGGGGGGGGGGGGGGGGGGGCAGAATCCTCCCCTCCCTGATTTTCTCAATAACCTGAAAACTATGATAGATATCAACGTGAAACTTTCAGTACCTTATCCTGCATCAAGTCTAAGTCCTCTCACCAACTCTAAATTAAATTGATGTAGTATTTTGGGAGATAATGACGGTTTAATGACGTCATGTCATGCCATTTTTGGTGGAAAAACGATAAATGTTTGGCAAATCGTAGAAATCAGAGTTTTCAAGCAAATTGGAAATAAAACACGCGAAAAGAAGGGAAAATACATTTTCTTCAAAATGGCTCTCCGATTTCCAATTTTTTTTTCAACCCCAATTTTGTTTTGTTTTGAATTTGAAAAGTGAATTTCTTATGCTCGAATACCAAAATAGGGTAACCGGACCAAATCCGCGGAGAAAAAAAAATGGGGGTACCTTTTTGCCACAAAAAGTTGGCCCCCCCAAAACCGACGGCTGGATCCGCCAGTGCATGGTATCATAGGCCATTCATGATGACCCAGGTGTAATTTGTGTCAGTGACCTCTACAGGGTCAGCCGAGGTCATCCGAGGTCACCAATACTTTGTTTTGTATATAACTCTCGACAGAATGAAGAAGAGAAGTGAAACTGGTCTAATGTGTTTGTCTCATCGAGACAAAGGGGACGAGTCTCCCAATATATAACTTTACCTACTTGGGTCACCACTTTGACCTTGACCTGAGGTAAAATGTCTGTTGACCTGACCTGGTCAACATGAATATGATTCGAAGTGCCTTGACGAGAAAAACACGATGGCGTCAAAATTATTGCCCTATCTTTATTAGGTAAAATGTTATTTTGAAGAAAAAAAAACAGCTTTGCCAAAAAATAGCCTTTTTGACCTTTTGATGACCCCTGGAGCCTAAACTATTGACCTAAGATAAAATGTGAGGCCACCGTGGCGATTACATTTTTCAAGAGCTTTCCATTTTTTTTGTTTTTTTGTTCCTAGCTATCATAGTTCCTGTGATATCTAGGGGTTTCTGGAGCGAAGTCCTAAAGCTGGAAAATCTGACCCTTGATGACCTCTGGTGACCTCAATATTGACCTGACATAACAAAAGACCGATATACTTTCGATAGAACTTGTCTCGAGCTATCTAATGCCGTTTCCTGGTTGTCGCTACGTTACGTGATTTTCGAGATCTTAGGGGGAGGCTGAAATCCCCCCCCCCCCCGCCGTTCGTGTTTGGCGCAAACCCCCGGCCGTTCGTGTTTGGCGCAAAACCCCCCGGCCGTTCGTGTTTGGCGCGAACCCCCCGCCGTTCGTGGGTTATGATCTGTTTGAAAGGCTGGTTCGCTTTATTGAAGTTACGCTCTGTTTTGAACTACACAGCCGTCCCCCAGGGATAATATTCGTTGGCAAGTTGGTGGGGAGTGGGCTACCGAACTGCAGCGGGGTAATCCCAATGGACGTGGCACGGCACGCTTACTGTTTATTAGATTCTGAGGGGAGACAAGCCATCGATACAGGCAGGTATGAGAGCACTGTGCATCTGGACTGTGAAGACTAAAGATGATTATTTAATGATCTGGAAATTCATGTAAGCACAAATGGCGGAAATGATAATGGAAATGATGTACTGATGGCGGAAATGATTCAACTCCAACCATGCGAATAGATGTAACATACATACCTACCCATATGTTTTCCTTTCCGTTTGTATAATCATGCTAAGAACCATTTTTGGTTCTTAAACACCATTTCAATTTCGATTATTGAGTTATTATTGTTACTTTACGGATATTTTACAAACGTATTTATTGATTCTTGATTTATTTTTTTGCTTAAAGGGAAATAATCACCTTTTTATTTTGTCAGCAACAATTTATTTCGCTACCGTTATGGTATTAAAATGATGTGAGCTAGATTTAAGAATTAAATAAAAATTATTCTCTAATTCAAAGTTGAAAGTTTGGAAAAATTAACAAAGCAAGTACATATAATCCTTAAAGGAAAAAGTTCACCTTTAACTTATTTTACCCAATACGATTTGATTATATTTGTTAATACAATTTCTTTTTATATTGTCAAAAATGGCCTTATATCCGCGCCGATTCGGGACAGAAGGCCGTAAATGTTAATTGTTTATCAAAACTATTTGCATACTCTCTGAGTCAGAGTCCTGACGTCACGCGAATGTACAAAATGGTTCAGCCAATCAGATTCGAAAGTAGTCGCGTAAAAGATAGACTCGCATTGGAGAATGTGCCAACCGGCAGCCGGCGTTCGCTCGCTAGCACCAGGTGCAAGCTGATTGGCTGATGGTATAGCCTCTGCCCGGGCGATAACCAGTACAACATTCTTTACCCAGCTCCGCATTCCTTTGCCAAAAAATCAAATATATTCGGCTGGAGAGTCTTTTCAGTCAAGAAAACTTGCAGATAGGGGTTTCCAACACGGGCTACAAAACTGCTATCTCAGTTTAAAACTAATGTTGAAGGTGAACTATTTCCTTTAAGGAGTTCATGATCGGTATTTTCCTCCACTATTGGAAAGCAACACATCTGGCGCTTTTGTATCAATCTGTTTCAACGTTGTTGAATGGGCACTTCTAAACAAATCGCTGACACTAAATAGGTCGCCGTTGGGTGCAAGAGTTAACTTCTGATTTTAAATTGCCAGTTTGTCCAATGACTGTTGTTTTTTGCGTTTTTTTTTTTGGGGGGGGGGGGGGGGATGGCTCTGTATCACGATAAGCTAAAGCATATTTTTATATACAGCCAGAGACAAAAACTATACAAAACTCCTAATGTTGAAAATAAATGAACCAATTTTCAAAATTGAGCGTCGCAACCACTAACTAGGCCGCCGTTGGGTGCAATAGTAACTGCTAATTTGGTTACCTTTTTATTCAATGGTTGTTAATTGTAAAGGATGAGTGACATATAATCACAACAAGCAGAACGCAAATATATTTCCACACCATTGCGTACAAAAAGCAATACGGGGAAGCCCGGAGTTTGATGGAAACCGAAAAGTACTTGCAAGTACCGGTCGTTAAAGGAAATAGTTCACCTTCGGAACATTTTCCAGAACACGATTTTATTATATTTTGTAATACAGTTTCTTTTTTTATTTTCAAAAATGGTCCTACATCGCGCCAATTCAGGACAAAAGGTCGTAAATTATAAATTTTTATGGTGTGCGTTATTGGTCTGCGCATGCTCCCTGGCAGTGCTGGCAATTTCAGACGGTACGGTACATCATATATGCGCCGCATATCCTTCGTCAAAAAGTCAAATATCTTCGGCTGGAGAGTCTTTTCAGCCAAGAAAAGTTGCAGATAAGGATTTCTCAACACGGGCTACACAACTGCTATTTCAGTTCAAAACCCCATGTTGAAGGTGAACTATTTCCTTTAAAAGTGTGGAACGCTTATCAAGTTTAACTTGAAATATCTCTCGGGAAGGAATTTTTATATGCAAAATGCGATGAATTTACATCATATTTTGGCCTGGTCTGTCGATTTCAAGTGCTAACTCCATTTTTGTGGGAAAAGGTAATGATTTCCCTTTAATGTTTTCATTGACACCTGCGATGTGTTTATGTGAGAAGCTGCACATGCCATTTCCCCTGCACTGTCTTAATTGACTGTACCTGCACTAAGTATTCTCTGACGAGTCCCGGCCATGTCCCCCGTCTCGGTGAGTGTATGCTGCCCGGTGTTTAGGTAATGGTTAGCCTGTCAGCGAGTGAGCAGCAGAGTGGGTAGGTGGTGCCCACGACACAATGGCACACGGGGGAATTAGCTGTACTAATGCAGGCATGCACAAACAACTCGCACAAAACCATGTTTGTATAGCCAGGATTGGCCCGCAGTGCACTCATATACCCTGAAATGATCAATTGAGCACCGGGTTGGCTTATATGGGATTCGAAGAATGAGGGTTTTCTGTATCTTTTGATGATAGTTGAACCCAAAAGAGGTAGGGTAAGGTGGGACAAGACGGCGCCGGGGGTAAAACGCCCCTCCCAAAGTTCTCGTAATCT
>JAXIVJ010000711.1:130000-189801 GCA_036785665.1 Chirona hameri | reverse complement strand
AGTGCTTCTCAGTTGTCTCTTACAAAGCTGTTTCTCAGTAAAAATATAACCCCTACACAGGTGTAAAGTATTCCTTTCCATAAGGAATCACCACTCACGATCGCACAGTTGCTGTCCTCCGGTCAGATTTATCCGTCTGATGACATCCTCAGACTCGGCTTCCTCGGGTTGTTGTCTATACCAGCTTCTCTGGAACACTGTTCAGAAACAACCGTGCGCATGTTTTATTACCGGCGGATTTCACAAATAAGCGCAAGCAACGGGACCTGCACTTGAACGTAGTGTTAGATGTGTTAATGTTGGGGACTGCACTACAATTTTAACTATTGGTGTTTAATAATTTAACCTACGCCAAACAAATCGAAACATACAAAAAAACTATCTGGTCTATAAAATCTAGAATAACCAACACATAAAGGCCAATGGGTCCATGTTATTTGGAATATCCGCCAGGTATGATATTGTATCGGTTCCAAACAGTCGAACAGTACGTTGGCTTGGCAATTGGCCCGTAGCGGTTTTGAACTTCTTTCCTTCAGAAATGAGCCATGGGTGGAGAACTGTTTTTCACGTTGCCCCGCCGAGGCCAGTGGACAGGAGCGCAACCAAGGGGGCCTAGTGCGTAGCTTCTCTAGACATTTGTGGCGGGGGGCTGAGCTGGGAAAATCGCTTAAAGTACAATCAAAATCACAAATATACAGATTTCTCCCGGATTTTACCCACTTGCTCGTCCAAGTATTGGGGGGGGGGGGCTGAAGCCAAGTTGGGGGGGGGAAGAATCCCCTCAACGAAATAGGATCCTACAACTCTGCTAGGGGGAACGTGGCGGACGGGATGTCCGTGAAGTTAGCGACGGATTCGGATTCGAATTCAGCGCGTCCGAGTAGCGATACGCTTCAAAATGTGGGACCAGGTCAAATGGGGCGCGCTGACCACGAAAATCACATCATTTTCACATTCAAGGTCATCTTCAAAATCATTTTCAAGGTCAAATAACTTGAAGGGATATAGGGGTGGCTCAAAACGACCTGAAGTATTGTCAGATCGCAAATAATGGCCTCATTCGATTTTTCGGTCAATATCAGCATTCGAAATCTCACTCGTGAAAATTACCTTGACCCTCATTTTCAAGATCAAGAAGAACGGGGCTCAAAACGACCGCAGTTATTGTCAGATCGCACAAATATTGGGCTCATTCGGTTTCTCGGGTCATATCTAGCCGCAGCCTTTGCAACCTCACTCGTGGCAATTACCTTGACCCTCATTTTCAAGATCAAAGAATGGGGCTCAAAACGACTCGAAGTTATGGTCTGATCGCCATTGACCTTGCAATTGAGGGTCAAGGTCATTTGCCCACAAGATGGTTGCGAGGCTGCGGGCTAGATAATTGGCGCGTGAATCGAATGAGACCATTATTTTGCGATCGGACAATAACTTCAGGTCGTTTTGATCCGTTTCTCACCTGCCATCTCCTCTCCCTGGGCCGCGCCCTGCTGGCTGCGGGCGCGGGGGCGGCTCGTCGCGTCCGGGCGGCGGCGGCAGAGGCGAAGTGTGCAGTAGCTGGTGCTCGACCTGCTGCTGGAACTGCTTTGATCTGCTGCTGCAGCTGTTTGCGCTGCTGCAGCAGCTGCACCAGCTGACGCTGGTGGAACAGCTGGCCGGCCGCCGAGCAGCCGCCGGCCTTCTGCTCCAGCTGCGGGAGAGACACAGTGTCAAGGTCAAGCCAGAGCAGGAGAACAACATGAAGGTCAGCACAGGCAAGAGCAGCTGCAGGAAACAGGACAAGCAGGGCAGCGCACACATGGCTAGCACTGCGCAGCAGCTCGATTCCAGTCACTCCAGTTTTCTATGGAAATTAAAACGTAAGAACTGGAACCACGAAGGGTACCAAATACATTTATTGTTTTATACTGCAGCCCATTTCATGGACCTAGTTTACCCTTTCAGAATATGTGACCATCCACGATGTATAAACAGGCTCAACTCAGAGTCCCGAACGAGCTCCCTGTGACCTCATTCACCACTGTATGAGCCCACCGTGATTGAAATCCACAATCAGATGATGCCCATCCCGGCCAGAAATTCCCCTCGATCTCCCTGGTTCATATTTACCTATCTCTGCGCCACTGCCCGTCTCCCGTGCCTGTCTCTGCGCCACTCCCGTCTCCTGTACCTGTAGCTGCGCCATGACCGTCTGCTCCAGCTGCTGCAGTGCGGCCACGTTCTGCTGCAGCGCTGCTTCTGGATCGCATGGGCCACGCCGCCACAGGCCGCCCCCGCCGACATCGCCGCCGCAGAGGCCGGCGCGGATGTCTTCCCGGCCGCCGGTAAGGCAACGACAATCTGCTGATAAGGAGAGATATACAAATGTCAGGAGACGCAAGTCAGGAAACACAAGAATTTCAGGTTAGGGCTGAGCAGGAAGAGATACGAACGGACGGACAGGGTAAACCGGGCGTGGAAGCCTGGGGATTCACAGAGAGCACGAAGGCATAACGTCACCCAAAATCTTAACAACCGCGTCTTTCAAGCCATATTACTAGTGCGGACCCATCTTTGTGATCGGGTTTGGGTCCGGGGCAAACCGTAGCCATCATTTCACGAGGAAGCAGATTTTGCATGGCCACGTGGCGGCACGTGGCACGTGCCACGTGGCACCGCACCGGTGCACCATCAACTTGTCACTCGCCGAGCTCTATCGGTGTACCAAATTTGGTGTCGCTACATCAAAATTTCCCGAAATCCGAGGACCCCACGCGATAAAGGTTTACCCCCTGGGGGCTTTCGTTTGCCCCCCTCGGGGTCGGCAACCGCAAAGGATTGTCCCGCACCCATGTGGACTACCCGCCCACCGAATTTGGTCGCCCTGCGTCCACACGTGTGGGCGGCGCGTGTGGGCAAATTGGATTTTGCAATGTCCCACGGGGCGGCACGTACCACGTGCCACGTGGCAACCGGATCGACCGGCGACCGGCACCGGCACCTGGGGGCCGAACTGGCGCATCGAACGGTGCCACGCGCGTGTTGCTGTGCCTCTTCGTCAGCGAGCTGTGGCCAAACGCCTCAGACAAACAAACAAACAGACAGACATACAAATCACTACACAAATAGGCTGCTGCCCCAGTATAAACCTCTGGTATTTGACTTCGTCAAAACCTACGGTTTTGACTAGTGCGGACCCATTTCGGTGGATCGGGTTTGGGTCCGGGGCAAAACCGTAGCCATCATTTCACGAGGAAGCAGATTTTGCATGGCCACGTGGCGGCACGTGCCACGTGGCACCGATCGAGCGGCGACCGGCACCATCATCTGTCACTCGCCGAACTCTATCGGTGTACCAAATTTGGTGTCGCTACATCAAAATTTCCCGAAATCCGAGGACCCCCACGCGATAAAAGGTTTACCCCCTGGGGGGCTTTCGTTTGCCCCCCTCGGGGTCGGCAACCGCAAAGGATTTTCCGCACCCATGTGGACTACCCGCCCACCGAATTTGGTCGCCCTGCGTCCACACGTGTGGGCGGCACGTGTGGGCAAATGGATTTTGCAATGTCCCACGTGGCGGCACGTACCACGTTCCACGTGGCACCAATCGACCGGCCACCGGCACCGGCACCTGGGGGCCGAACTGGCGCATCGGACGGTGCCACGCGCGTGTTGCTGTGCGTTTTCGTCAGCGAGCTGTGGCCAAACGCCTCAGACAAACGAACAGACAAACAGACAGACAGACAGACAGACAAAGTCACTACACCAATAGGCTGCCCCAGTATAAACCTCCGGTATTTGACTTTGTCAAAACCTACGGTTTTGATGACGTCACGAGTCCCTCGGGGCCTCTTTATGAGACACAATTTTGCGCGAAGCTTGTGGATAGACACGAAGCCACCATGTCAACCACCCAGAACACCTTCCATGCAACATCCCACCCACAAAATCGCAGCCCTCCTTACCTGGGTTCCGCGGCCGAGCGGCTGAGCATCTTCTTTTGATTTTGCGCCCTCCCCAGCTATAGTAACCTACAGCCTACCCACTATAGTAAACCACAATCTCTGTGCCTTCTTCTGCTCCTTATCCCCCTCAACTTCCTCTCAACTCTCGTGACCCACCCACGCATCTGACCTGTATAGGTGCCTTCTCTTCTCTACCACCACTCCCTCCCCCTCAGCGACCAGCAGCTGACCCATCTGGGGTGTCTTCTTCTGCTCTTTAGCCCCCCCCCCCCCCCTACTCCCCCCTTTTCAGCGACCAGCAGCCTCTGACCTGTCTGGGTGCCTTTTTCTGCTCCATCTTGCTGACCGGTTTGGCCTTGGGTCTCTGGTCCGGTGGTGGTGGCTGGCCGGCCGCCCGCCGAGCCCCAGTTGGTGACAATCACGGACTCTCGGCTCTGTAACGGCAGCAGCAGAGCACGCTAAATATATATCAAACTCATATGGCTCAGCTGTGTGTTTTGGGATTTTAGGGCGCTGTAACTCCGGGGTTATGTGGCACTCACAAATGGCTTGGTTAAACATGCCTCTACTCAAAACTGACCATAAGCCCACAGCATTTTAGATGTTAGAAAACTTGACTATTTGGTCACTATGCATCTTTCAAGACACTATTATGTACGTTTTATGTTATTTAGAATGTATCTTACCTAACAATGTTGGAACAAAAATATTCCTAAGATGCTTGTTCCTGGCTGTGTTCACCCGCCACAATCCTATGTGTATTGTGTATGAAGACTATGACCTGAACAAGGCTGCCGTTTCTGGTTAGTTTACTGGATAAAATAAAGATCCAATGATGACATCATGGGAACAAGGTAATGGTGACACGCCATTGGGACAACGTTGTGGTGGTGGCCGACCTTCAGTCTCAAATACAAGTCCTGCGCTCTGCCAGGAACAGAGGTTTAGTGAGAGCATGATAGGGTTTAGTGGACTATATTCATGGTGACAAAATACTTTTCATCAGTTGGCATGGTGTGGAATGGCTCAGTCAGCTGGCATGGAAACAAAGTTTGGCAACAGGAGAGGCGACAGGCAGCCAGATATGAATTATTGACGTTAGAATTAGTTATAGTACAAAATGTCTTGGGGAAGACATCCAGTTACTAAATGTGATATTTGCTATTGACTGGACAATTTCATTTTGGTGCTACTGATGCAAGAAAAGGTGGTCAAAGGAACAGCCATTGGTCGTAAAAATATGTTGTTATATTGAAACTGCTTAGATTTACAAGACGTCTAGTGCATAGAAAACTTGTCAAAAAGTCAATGATACTGCATGTGCCTGTAACATACTAAAGAAAACACTGAAAATGTACTCGCCAGCACCAATTAAAGAAAAAATAGAATGAGATGTGGAAAATAACGAGGGAACGTAGATAGCGGTCATTGTGTACCAGCGCTCAAGATGTAAGAAAAATTTAACATTCCATCAATGTATACATTTAAAATGAATGATACAGTCCACAACACCTCTTATGTATGCTAAAATTTACCTTCCTATGTCAAAATAGACAAGTTACTTTTTAACACAGCACTATAGGGGCTGTTCAGCGCCCTCAACTGATTAAGTTGAGGCGTCACCAGTGGAGGTGCAGTGGATCGGTGAACGGGAACCAAGGCCCTATAGCCCTAAGGTGGAAACAAGCGGTAGACTCAGTGGAATTATCAGCTGTTGGCCATCGTTGGTTTGGGTCAAACTTGACATTTCTTCTCCGCTGTAATACAGCCATTCTTTAATTCCTCGAAGTTATGTTTTACCTGCATGTCGGAAATTTGTTCAGGTATTTTATACACCGCTCTTCCATTACAATTGCGTTCTTGAGTAGGTACCTATCAGTTCAAAAGAAGACCATTTGACTTTTCCCCCCCCAAAAAAAACTGTCAAAAAATAAAGCCAAGATATGCAATGCAAAAGATAGTATTGGCCTGTCCACAATGCTCTTCACGCTCTTCGCGAATGGCTGTTAATGTTGCGTTAGGGCGCGTTGCCGCTTGGCCCAGCGCCCAACTTCACATCAGGGCACTATACATATACACTTGTATGTACTTCACATGTATGGTTACTTTGCTTTGCACTTCACATGTATGCTATGTTTGTTTCCAGTTTGCGGCCCAAAAATGTTTACAAAAGTTTGTCACAGGTGCGCCATAGCTGCCGTAAACCGACTTTGTCCGGACAGAGGCCTGTTCACACGTGTGTGACGACAGCAACAGATTCACATTCGCTCTGCGACAGATTCGCGGACCACTTAGAATCATCTCAAACTCTACAGAACGAAAGACAAGAGCATGTAGATCAGCATGGTCAAAGCTCTTTCACCCTACATATGATAGTTTGGCGTCTAGACGAAAAATAGAATTCGCCAGCGACATATTCGAGTTTTGGCGCACCCCTTCGATTTTCATGAAAATCGGTGTGCAGATAGAGTTTTAAGCGTAGATGAACGTGGTTAAATCCGTTTAACCCTACATATGATAGTTTGGCATCTAGACGCCAATAGAGTCCGCCAGCGACATATCCGAATTTTGGCGGACCCCTTCGAATTCCATGAAAATCGGTGCCCAGATAGATCTTCAGGCGTAGATAAACATGGTTAAATCCGTTTTACCCTACATATGATAGTTTACCATCTATACGCCAATAGAGTCCGCCAGCGACAGATTCGAATTTTGGCGGACCCCTTCGAATTCCATGAACATCAGTGTCCAGATAGAGCTTCAGGCGAAGATTAACATAGTTAAATTCGTTTCACCCTACATATGATAGTTTAGCATCTAAACGCCAATAGAGTCGCCAGCGACAGATTCGAATTTTGAGGGACCCCTTCGAATGCCATGAAAATCAGTGTCCAGATAGAGTTTCAGGCGTATATTAACATGGTCAAATTCGTTTCACCCTACATATGATAGTTTGGCATCTAGACGACAATAGAGTCCGCCAGCGACAGATTCGAATTTTGTGTTGGACTTCTTCGAATTCCATGACAATCGGTGTCGAGATAGAACGTCAGGCGTAGATTAACATAGTGAAATCCGTTTCACCCTACAAATGATAGTTTGGTATCTAGACGCCAATAGAGTCGCCAGCGACGTATTCGAATGTTGGCGGACCCCTTCGAATTCCATGAAAATCGGTGTCCAGATAGAGTTTCAAGCGTAAATTAACATGGTGAAATCCGTATCGCCCTACATATGATAGTTTGGCATCTAGACGCCAATAGAGTTCGCCAGCGAAGGATTCGAGTTTTGGAGGACCCCTTCGAATTCCATGAAAATTGGTGTCCCCATAGAGTTTCAGGCGTAAATTAACATGGTCAAATTTATTTCACCTTACATATGATAGTTTGTCATCTAGACGCTAATAGAGCCCGCCAACGACAGATTCTAATTTTGGAGGAAATTCAAACCTGCCATCTAGACAGATTCGAATTTTGGCAGATTCCTTCGAATTCCATGAAAATAAATGTACACATATAGTATCAGGCGTAGAATAACATCGTGAAATCCGTGTCCCCCTACATATGATAGTTTAGCATCTAAACGCCAATAGAGTCGCCAGCGACAGATTCGAACTTTGATGGACCCTTCGAATTCCATGAAAATCAGTGTCCAGAGAGTTTCACGCGTATATTAACATGGTCAAATTCGTTTCACCCTATATGATAGTTTGGCATCCAGACGACAATAGAGTCCGCCAGCGACAGATTCGAATTTTAGCGGAACCCTTCGAATTACAATGAAATCGGTGTCCAGATAGAACGTTAGGCGTAGATTAACATAAAGAAATCCGTTTCACCCTACATATGATAGTTTGGTATCTAGACGCCAATAGAGTTGCCAGCGACGTATTCAAATTTTGGCGGACACCTTTGAATTCCATGAAAATCGGTGTCCAGATAGGGCTTCAGGCGTAAATTAACATGGTCAAATTTATTTCACCTTACATATGATAGTTTGTCATCTAGACGCTAATAGAGTCCGCCAACGACAGATTCGAATTTTGTAGGAAATTCGAACCTGTCATCTAGACAGATTCGAATTTTGAGGGACCCCTTCGAATTCCATGAAAAACGGCTTCCAGATAGAGCTCCAGGCGTAGATTAGCATGGTTAAATCCGTTTTACCATACATATGATAGTTTGGCATCTAGACGCTAATAGAGTCCGCCAGCGACAGATTCTAATTTTGGAGGACCCCTTCGAATTCCATGAACATCGGTGTCCAGATAGAGCTTCAGCCGTAGATTAAGATGGCCAAAACTCTTTCACCCTACATATGATAATTTGACATCTATATGCCAAATTACCAAAACGCCAATAGTCTAATTCCATGAATATTGGTGTTCAGATAGAGCATCAAACGTAGATTAACATGTTGAAAACCGTTTTACCCTACATATGATAGTTTGGCATCTAGACGCCAATAGAGTCCGCCAGCGACAGATTCGAATTTTGGTGGACCCCTTCGAATTCCTTGAAAATCGGTGTCGGAATAGAACTTCAGGCGTAGATTAATATGGTTAAATCTGTTTCACTCTACATATGATAGTTTGCCATCTAGACACCAATAGATTCCGCCAGCGACAGATTCGAATTTTTGCGGACCCCTGCGAATTCCATGAAAAACAATGTCCAGATAGAGTATCAGGCGTAGAATAGCATCGGGAATTCCGTTTTACCCTAAATATGATAGTTTGGCATCTAAACGCCAATAGAGTCCGCCAGCGACAGATTCGAATTTTGAGGGACAACTTCGAATACCATGCAAATCAGTGTCTAGATAGAGTTTTAGGCGTAAATTAACATAGTCAAATTCGTTTCACCCTATATATGATAGTTTGACATCTAGACGCCAATAGAGTCCGCCAGCGACAGTTTCGAATTTTGGCGGACCCCTTCGAATTCCAATGAAATCGGTGTCCAGATAGAGTTTCAGGCATAAATTAACATGGTCAAAACTTGTTTACCCTAAATATGATAATTTGGCATATAGACGCCAATAGAGTCCGCCAGCGACAGATTCGAATTTTGTCGGACACCTTTGAATTCCATGACAATCAGTTTCGAGATAGAAATTCAGGCGTAGATTAACACATAGTGACATCCGTTTCACCCTACATATGATACTTTGGCATCTAGACGCCAATAGAGTACGCCAGCGACGTATTCTAATTTTGGCGGACCCCTTTGAATTACATGAAAATCGGTGTCCAGATAAAGTTTAAGGCGTAGATTAACATGGTCAAATTCGTTTCGCCCTACATATGACAGTTTGGCATATAGACGCCAATAGAGTCCGCCAGCGACAGATTCGAATTTTGGCGGACCCCTTCGAATTCCATGACAATCGGTGTCCAGATAGAACTTCAGGCGTAGATTAACATAGTGAAATCCGTTTTACCCTACATATGATAGTTTGGCATCTATACGCCAATAGATTCCGCCATCTACCAATTCGAATTTCGGCGGACCCCTTCGAATTCCATGAAAATCGGTGTCAAGATAGAATTGCAAGCGTAGATTAACATGTTTCATTCCGTTTCACCCTACATATGATAGTTTGGCATCTAGATGCCAATAGATTCCGCCAGCGACAGATTCAAATTTTGGTGGACCCCTTCGAATTCCTTGAAAATCGGTGTCCGAATAGAACTTCAGGCGTAGATTAACATGGTCAAATCTGTTTCACCCTACATAGTTTTTAGTTCGACATCTAGACGCCAAACTATCAAATGCAAGATGAAACGGATTTGACCATGTTAATCCACGCCTGAAACTGTATCTGGACACCGATTTTCACTGAATGCGAAGGGGTCCGCCCAAATTCCAATCTGTCGCTGGCGGACTCTATTGGTGTCTAGATGCCAAATTAGCATATTTAGGGTAAACAAGTTTTTACCATGTTAATCTACGCTTGAAACTCTATCTTGACACCGATTTTCATGGAATTCAAAGGGGTCCGCCAAAATTCGACTCTGTCGCTGGCGGACTCTATTGGCATCTAGATGCCAAACTACCATATGTAGGGTGAAACGGATTTAACCATGTTAATCTACGCCTGGAACTCTATCTGGACACCGATGTTCATGTAATTCGTAGGGGTCCGACAAAATTCGAATCTGTCGCTGGCGGACTCTATTGGCGTCTAGATGCCAAACTGTCATATGTAGGGTGAAACAGATTTCACCATATTAATCTACGCCTGAAGCTCTATCTGAACACCGATTTTCATATAATTCGAAGGGGTCCGCCAAAATTTGTTTGTAGGATCGAGGTAGGATCTCACGTCGAGAGCTGCTGGCGCTGTACCTCGCCATTCGACACTTCTGGCACTCCGTCGAGAGCCGCGAGCTGGTGGCCTACTCCTACCAGAAACCTCTGGTGCACGCCGTCGGGAGCAGAGAAAACCTGGCGCCCATTGCCATGGCACAGACGCTGTCCATACTACTCCACCCACAACCACCGCTGCACGTCTTCTGGCTCCTGCACGGGCTCGCCCACCCGGGTGTCCTCGCAACGCACCACCTCATCGCCTGACGTTTCGTCTGGCCCGGTATGCGGCGCGACATCCGCCGGTGGTCCCAAACCTGCATCTCCTGCCATCGCACCAAGGTGCACCGCCACACGAAGACGCCTGTGGGCGCCTTCCCGGTTCCGGACGACCGGTTCGATGTCGTTCACGTCGACATCGTGGGCCCGCCGCCGCCATCTGCCAGTTTCACTCACCTGTTGACCTGCGTGGACCGCTACACGCGCTGGCCTGAGGCGATCTCGCTGGTCGACACACGCATGCCTACGGTCGCCCGGGCTTTTGTCAGCGGCTGGGTGGCGCGGTTCGGTGTCCCGAGCCACATCCGCGGCGCGCAGTTTGAGTCCGGCCTGTGGAAGGAGCTGCCGAGTCTGCTGGGCTGTGACCGCGTCCGAACAACGAGCTACGATCCCCAAAGCAACGGGATGGTAGAGCGATTACACAGCCAGCTTTAGCGGCCCTGCGCGCGTCAGACTGCACTAGCTGGACAGGCGCCATCCTGTCGTCCTGCTGGGTGTCCGGTCGCTCTCAAGACGGATCTCGGCTGCAGCGCGGCCGAACTCGTGTACGGCACGACGCTCCGCCTGCCTGGGGAGTACTTCGCTCACCGACCCGGCTTCTTACGCTGCCACTCTCCGAGCCGACATGCGCCGTTTCCGGTGCGTCGCTTCGCGCGCGCCAGCTCCCTCCGGGCACGTGCCGCGTGCTCTGCAGGATACCACGCACGTGTTTGTGCGGCATGACGCCTTCTGCGCGCGCTGGGGTACCCCTACGATGGACCGTTCAAGGTGTGCGACCGGACGGACAAGACCGTGACTATCGAGGCGATACAGTATCGAGGATACAGGATACGGTCGTCGCGATACAGTATCGCTGGACCGTGTCAAGCCGGCACACCTGGAGCTGGACGACTCCTCGGCTCCGGTGCTGCCTCCGTCTTATCTCGACGATTCCGACGAGGGACTGCTGGTGATGGTACCGCCAGTCTCCGCTGCTCCTCTCGCTCAGCTTGCTGTCAGCGGTCACTCGCTTCCAGCGGCCCCGGCCGTCCCGCCCGCGCCTCCTGTCAGACGCACTGGCCCCGGTCGCCCGGTGGTCACGCCGGCCCGGTAACGCCCTGACTCCTGCGTGGCTCATCCGAGCGCTCAGCGGGTGGCGCCACCTGCCCCGGCCCGTTCTGCCGGCACGGCCGCGACGCCAGCGACCTCTGACCCGGGCGAAACCCAGATCACCGCCACGCGCGGGCAAACTACGGTCGCCAGGGACTCGCAAAAGTGCAAGCGGATCGCCCAGCCCCAGCGGCCCAACTACAGACGGCAGCGCCTCACACTGGCGCTGCACGACGACAGCGAAGAGCCGTGGCTGGGACCGGACGGTATGTCCAATCCTCCACCAGCAACTAACTTCACCCGAGCGAAGGACTGCGTCACCTGTTCGGATGTTGTGAGCGAGGACGTTCTTGCGGTTGTCCTTGTACGCCTTCTTCGTGGCCTTCGCTCTTGCATCGTGCTTTTGCACCTCCTGATGGAGCGGTGTTGCAGGTTTTGGCCTCCCAAACGTTGGCAGCCGAGTACGGTACGGGCGGCTAGAGCAGTTCTGCAGGCGGTTTTCCGGTACTTGGGTGAGGCGTAGCTCGATATTGCCGGAGACGTTTGTAGAGTTGCTGCTTGGTTTGGGATTCTTTCCTTCTATGCTTCCCCTGGGCTGGATTTTCACACCACAGGGTGAGCCCACAAGACCCAGAAGCGAACGGTCTGGCCGAGGTCTTCATGCAAACCGTTAAGAAAACGTGACACACGTGTGTCACGTTTTCTTAACGGTTTGCATGAAGACCTCGGCCAGACCGTTCGCTTCTGGGACTTGTGGGCTCACCCTGTGGCGTGACAATCCAGCCCAGGGAGCGTACATGGAGAAGTAGTGGCCGTTGAATGGTGGCCCGCCGTCCGTCTTCACAGCCTCGGGATCCCGTGTGTGGCGAATACCTTGTCCAGTATCGGGATAATCGCTTGACCGCTTGTGCTGGAGGTGATTTCGACCTCTGGATAGCGACTATACTCGTCGATGACAACCAAGAGTTGTTCTCCGCTGGATAAAGGGCACCAGAAGTCCACTGCCACCCTCTGCCAGGGCCGATCCGGCAGAGTAGTCGGCTTCGGGGGGTACCTGGTCGGAGTGCACGTTGAGGCTTGGCATGCCAGACTGCTGGCGATCTTCTCATCAACAAGCGCATCCAACGGGGAAACCAGAGTCGTGATCGAAGGGACTTCTTGGATTTCCCGGCGCCCTGGTGTCCTTCATGCGCGAGGTCGACTACACGCTGACGGAAACTCCCGGCCCCTGACTCCTGCTCCGAGACCGGGATGTAGAGTCTGTCTTCACGGAGAAGCACCCCTCGGGTGTAGCTGACCTCTCTGAAGATCTGGCGGAAGGGAAGGAGATCCGCGTCCCGGGTGATGTATCCCTGCTGGATACATCTGATCAGCTCCTGAATTTGCAGGTCTCGTGCTGCTGCTTGTTGCACCATGTCGATAGTGATAGCGTCCGGTACGTCGTCCGATATTACAGCGCTTATGCAGATCTCGTCGTCGCAGTCCAGGACCATGTCGTCTAACTGCTCCACGGGACACGAGAGGGGTATCGGTTGTCTGGATGCGTAGTCGCAGGGATTTTCCTTCCCTGGAAGATGCACCATTTTAAACTGAAACTCTTGGGTCTTCATTTTGTGCCTCTCGACACGGGCGTTGCCTCGCTTCTTTTCATTGTAGACGGCTAGCAAGGGCTTGTGGTCTGTGACGGTTTTGAACCGGATTCCCAGCAGGTAATGTCGATGAACATTCATACCCCACACCAGATCCAGAGATTCCTTCTTGAACTGACATTATCTCTGTTCACACGGTGTAAGGGCGCGACTTGCGTGGTCGATGGGAGTCCATGTGCCGTTGCTTGTTCCCTGGAACAGGCTTGCAGCGATGCCGTCTGGTCCCGCGTCCGTCACGAGTTTTGTGGACAGCTTGGGGTCGAAAGGTCTCCGGGCTGTCTCGCACGTCATCGCTCTCATGATTTATCGGTACGTCTGGTCACATACTTCGCTCCAGACGAACCTGGCGTGCTTCCTTGTGAGCTCTCGAAGGGGCTTTGTCAGCTGGGCGTATGTCTGATCGGAGCTGATCATGAAGCGAGCGTTGTACTGGCATGCCTGCAAGAAGCTGCTTTGTCGTCGGTATCGTCGGTACATCGTCGGTACCTTGTGGTGGACCTGCTGCTCTGCTCTGACGTTGACGGGGATCGGCCGACATGCCTGACTTCGAGAAGACCCAGCCAAACCAGTTCACTTCTTCTGACCCGAAGGTGCATTTCTCCTTCCGCAAGGTGAGGCTTCGCTCTTCCAGTCGCTGGAGATACGCGTCTAGGTTTGCGGCGTACTCGTCCGCGGTTTTGCCCTACACAAGGATGTTGTCATGTATGGACGTACATCCGTTCAGTCCACGCAGTGCTGCGCTGATGCGATTGTGAAAGATGTCGGATGCCGGCGACGCCCAGAAAAACAGCACCTTGAACTGATGATGGCCTTCATGTGTGCGGAAGGTGCCAAGTTCTCTTGACTCCTTGGCCAGAGCCAGCTCATGGAACCCATGGCTCATATCCAACTCCGAGAAGACGCCTGCCAGCATGTGGCGCATCTCGGAGACTGTAGTCACGTGGCAGGGGCGTCCTTAGAATGACTTTGTTGGGCTCTCTCATATCTATACTCATTCTGATCCTTCCAGCTTCCTTTTTATCCGTGATTACGACGTTCGAGATCCAGGAACATTCTTCACCTGATAATTACCTGAACATTCTGTCTTCTATATTCCCCTCTGATCGCAGCCCGCTAAGGTGAGCACGAAGACGTTCCTGATAGGCCAGGGGGACAGGACGGTAGGGTGCGGCGACTGAGGGCACCTCAGGATCGACATGGAAAGAGACTTCATCTTTCAGGATTCCCACGCCATCGAACACCTTGCTGTGTTTATGACAATGTCTTCGATCTTGCATAGATCTTCTTTGGAGAGATCCTTGCTTGTATTCCTCTTGGAATCCACATTCACGCATGCAGCTTCGAGGTTGTCGATGACCTCGAAGCTGATCAATGTTTTCAGTAGGTTCAAACTTTAAAAAAAACATTCTGGAAATGATAATTAACACAATCGAATGTAGTCCCCCGTCAACGCTACGACTGATCAGACGAAATGGAGAAAATAATACACAAGTATGACCTACAAACACAATGTATTGAGTTTTCAATCACCGTACAAACATCTGAGTCTGACACACAAATAAAACATTTCAATGATATGACAGTAAAAAAGCAGAAACATCCGTTAGAACGAACCCCAAATGCTGCCACAGGACCACAGGTCCTAATAAAGCGCAAACAAATATAACTACTTCCAATAGATATGATCTAGTTTTTACCCCTGCAACCAGAGTACCGTGGAACAAAAGCAACACAAATATGTTTGTTAGAAGTGACAATATCTCATATAGAACCTGACAAGTGTTTGTCAATGAAAGTACTAAATACAGGCAAAGCATATCCCACTCGCAATATACTTATTGGTTGGTAACAACGCTCTTTGAACTACCGAACATGCCTTTTTGGACATGGGTGCCAGCGAGAAACCCCAGCGAATTTCGTTGGACGTAAAGTACTCACTTTTCAACCAAAGAACTCTGCGACATTGCAGCCCTTCATATATCAATCAGCCTCAGTTCGCACCAGTTCCACGCCACGCATAGTTGCACAAGAATCTTTGGAAACAGCTAAAGTCCATACACATCAATCGAAATCTGGATTGCACGCGCATATCACATTATCGACATGACAGTCGCATGGACCCTTACAGGTCGTAAACAAACTTATTCCACAAAGCCAATGAGTCACATTCTTCGGTATTGATGGTCAAGGAGAGAGCTGGTTCATTGAATTTAATGATGTGGCGATGTGCCCTAGGACACGATGAACTAATATAGCGAGTTTGGCGATTATCAGCATAAATACAAAGTAAACGCGATAGTCCGAACCTCGCCTTGGTTCGTGGACACAAGTGTGTCAAGTCATCCGGGGAGTTTGCGTCGAGACAGGTTCAGAGCAAGTCTCTCATCAGCGTTTGACCATGCAACAAATTCAGCCTTGACCTTCGAGGCAGATTCTGCAGAGGTTTTCATAAAGACATAAAGACATAAAAGAAAAGTGCAACAAAGAGCCTCTTGGGCCCATCCGAGGTTGCACCCCACCCCACCCACACCAACACCCACACCCCCCCCCCCCCCTCCACCAGTCTCGCCCCTTCAAATCACCTTACTCTACCTGCATAAAAGAAGGCTAATCCCACGAGTATTTATGAACTAATCCCTTCTCTGTAAAGTATTTATCTAATCTAATTTTGAAGGAAGCAAGTGTCACTGCATCAGCGACATCCCCTGGTAGCATATTACAATGTCCTACAACCCTTCTACTGAACAATGACTGTCGTAGCCTAGTCCTACTTTGTTTCATAATGAGTTTATGCTGATGACCTCTACCTCGATTTTCCCTATTGAACTCAAACATACCCTTTAAATATCCAGAATGCTGACTATTTACAAATTTGAAGACTTCAATTAGATCTCCTCTTAGCCTTCTATATCTAAGTGAAAACATACCCAATTTCTTTAATCTATCTTCATAAGGTAAACTACCAAGACAATTAACCATTTTTGTTGCCCTTTTTTGAACTCTTTCTAACAACCAGCAATCTTTCTCATATGTTGGAGACCAGGCTTGTACACAATACTCCAAATGTGGTCTAACGTATGCACAATACAGTTTTGTTATTACCTTTTCACTCTTGTAGGAAACATTTCTGTTAATGGCCCCTAGCATTCTAAGTGCCTTTTTCCTAGCTTCTACAACCTGGTCTGACGCTGATAGTCTATTGTTTACCACGACACCTAAATCTCTTTCCTTTTCAATCTGCTCCATTTTCTGCCCACCCATTTCATACCTATGTTTACTGCTAACCCGTCCAGCGTGCATAATCTTACATTTACTCAAATTGAATTTCATCTGCCATGCTTCAGACCACTCAACTAGCTTGTCCAGATCTGATTGAAAAACATCCTGATCATGTTTTCCTCTAATAATCCTGACAACTTTTAGATCGTCTGCAAATTTCAAGACTTTGCTGTCTATACTGTTCTCAATTGCATTCACAAATATTATAAAAAGCAATGGGCCCAGGACTGAGCCCTGTGGAACCCCACTGAGAACCTCCTTCCATTGTGATTGGCACCCATTCAATATAACCCTTTGCTGGCGTCCTGAAAGCCACGTTTCTATCCAATCCAGAATCTTGCCCCTGATCCCATGAATTTTAAGTTGCAACCCCAGTCTTGTATGGGGGACTTTGTCAAATGCTTTACTGAAATCAAGAAAAGCTACATCTAGCTGTTTACCCTGATCAAAGCTATCTGTTGCAACATCCAAAAACTCCAGAAGATTAGTTAAACAAGAACGGCCCTTCCTAAAGCCATGCTGTGTATCCTTGATGAGTTCATTTTGCTCCAAGAATTCAACAATCTTATCTTTGATGATTGATTCAAGCACCTTGCAGACTAATGAGGTCAGACTAACTGGTCTATAGTTTTCCTATTTACTTCTATCTCCCTTTTTATGAATAGGAACAACATTTGCTCTTTTCCAATCAAGTGGAATTTTACTATCTGCAAGTGATTTATAAAATATTATGGCTAATGGAACCGACAACTCCCTTTCAGATTCTCTTAAAAGTCTAGCATGGATTTCATCAGGTCCTTCTGCCTTGTTAGGCCTTACTTTCTTTAGATATTCTAGAACAAGTTCACTACTTATGCCACCTAGCTCTCCTATAGTCTCCTCTGTCTCTAGCTCAGGCTGAAGTGCTGCAATACTACTCTGGTCCTCGATAGTAAAGACAGATTGAAACTGATCATTAAGCACTTCAACCATTTCACTGTCCTTGCTAACTAACACATCACCTACCTTAAATGGACCTATATTTTTGGAAACTGTACTTAACTTATAAAAACTGAAGAACTTCTTACTATCTGCATTACAATGTCTAGCTAAATCAAGTTCCTTTGCCCTTTTAGCTGCTCTGACCTTTTTCTTAACTGAATTTCTTGCATTCTGGTAGGCCTTCTGATTTATATCTAGTGAAGATCCCTTCAAAATGCCAAATGCACTTCTTTTAGCTTGTATAGCACTCCTTACTTCTGGGGTAAGCCAAACTGGATTGCCCTTGGTTCTGTTACGTTTGTGCCTGAGGGGTATATGCCGATTTTGAATTTGGCTTAATCTAGCTTTGAAAACATTCCAGGCCTCACATGCATCTAAACCTGCCAACTCAACGTTCCATTTTATCTGTGCGAGGTCATTTCTAATACCATCAAAATCAGCCCGGCTGAAGTTTGGAACCATAATAAGGTTATCTTTGGGCCTCATTTCTGATGAGATATTGAATTTAACCATATTGTGATCACTGGTTCCTAGACCTGCACAAATACTTATGTCACTAACTAGATCACTGTTGTCTGAGAATACAAGGTCTAGAATGGAGCAATGTCTGGTTGGCTCTGTTACAAACTGATGCATGAAAAGCTCCTCTTCAAAGATTTGCCTATACAACCTACACTCATTTGTTTCCTCTGCTATACTTTCGTATCCTCTAAGTTAAAATCTCCCATAATAAGACACAGCCCGAAAGTTCCTACGTATTTCCTCACAAATATCTTGGTCTGTTTCAGCTTGGGAGTTCCTTGGAAGATTCCCTGGTCTGTAAAATGCACCTATCCTCAACCTTCCTCTGTTTCCTGTACCAATTTTAATGTCAAGCCAGATTGATTCTACTTCTTTTACTTTACTAGAATCATCAACTCTAGTAGTGCAGTACAAGCTATTTACATATACAAACACTCCGCCTCCCTGCCGTGATTCTCTGCAGTATGAGAACATGTTATACCCTTGTAACTCGAAATCCTGTAGCCTATCCCTATTATACCCCTCACTAACCCATGTCTCGGTTACACAAATGATATCAGGCTTTTCAAGGGCAACATAACACTCAAACTCATCAAATTTAGACCTAATACTTTGGGCATTCAGCAACACACATGTGATCTTATACTTTGAGCTGACTCTACTAATTCTGAGGGAATTATGATCTACTGTCCTATTCTGACATGAACTTCTACCAATGCTTACTTCCTGATGCCCTAGTACTAGCGTCCCTGAACCCCCCCCCCCCCCTCCTACCTAGTTTCCCTGAATGACACTTCTGTAGGCATCTCCCAAAGCCCTTGCCCCCTCATCCGATAAGTGAAGCCCATCCTTCATATAGTACCTATGCCACTCATAGAACTGATCCCATAAGTCTACATAACTAAGCCCCATAGCTGAACATAAGTTCTGAACTGAGTTGTTCACAGACAGAGCTCTCGAGTACCACTCCTCACTGGCTCCACAGCGAGGGAGGATGCCAGTCACAATGACTGGTTTCCTGAACTCCTTCAACCTCTGCAGCAGGCTCCGGTACTCCGCTACTATTCTCACACTCTGCCTAGGTCCTATGTTGTTCACCCCCACCTGTATTATAACTGTCTCCGGGCTACTCCTACCAAGTTCTGCCTCAATGACAGGGCCCATATCAACTACTCTTGCCCCCGGTTTGACTATACATCTGTCCCTCTTCCCACAGAATGTTCGCCTTAAGGGCCTTACCCTTGAGTCCCCAACCACTAAATGCTGAATCTCTTCCCTGTCACTTTCAGCTGCTGACTCTAACGCACTGAACCTATTTGCTATTGTAACCTGCTGATGTTCCCTGGGGCTGTACTGCCTGACTCTACCCTGAACTTTTGTCCATCCCTCCTGATCCCCTTCCCTCTTCCTCCTCCAGATTCTGCTACCACCCTCCATTACCCAGCACCCCTCCTCATCCTTACTGTCTGTGGCCCTAGCATTACTTACCACAATGTTGAGTCTCCAGAAACGTGACCCTCCAACACACTTCCAAACCCCAGCCGCACTATCCACCTTTGCCTTATCCTCCTCCCTTATGCCCCTATCAGAACTACCACTGGTCCCTGATCCTGTAGGCTCCTTTTCTGACCCCCTAACCACGATCTGCGCATACGTTCCTTGGTCAGGAGCTACACCCTCCTGAGGCTCATCTCTACACCTACACTTACTTAACTGCGCCTCAAGCTCCGCTACTCTAGCCTGGAGGGCCTCTAGCTCTGCTACCTTCGCCTGCATCCTAGTCCTGCTCATTTGAATACACTAGTAACTTAGGTATATAACTTAGGTACTATGCACTTTTCAATACTTTACTAACTTAACTTAACTTTTTTTTTTTTTTTTCTTCTTCTTCTTCTAAACCTTAACTAGATCTAGGTAAAGCTAGTGACACAAATCAGCTATGAGTGCACCTAATACTAGACTAAATATCTAATCCTTAAATAAACTGAATACTAAATACACCTTAATTATCCCTAATTTTCTAAAATATCTACCTATCCAACCCTGCAATAATAACACAAAAATAAGACTAAGACAATTTTGGCGCACACAAGCTAGAATGAAAAGTCCTTTAAAAAGCAAGTAAGAGGTAACAGCTAACTATGAATGCTTAAAAATAATACCTAAACGATCCACAAAACTAAATATCTAATCCTTATATCTAAATATAATGTGGTTCCTCAAAAATACACAAAACAACAGAGCTATCCAACAGCTACTTAGCTTGGCTAAATCGGGGTTCAGTGAGTTTTCCAAAGCCTCAGTTTCCCTGAAGCCTTGGTCGGTAAGGTCGAAACAATGGAGACTTCAGTCGAGGGAGAGCGGGTCGGTGGAGGGTTGTTCGTCCAACGCCGAGTAAACTGAGAATGAATCCTCCCCCACCAACTCATCAGAGAATGTATCCTCCAAGTCCGAGGAGAATTCCTCCGACGCGGGGTCGACAGAGAATTTCTCCTCCGACGCAGAGTCGACAGAGAATTTCTCCTCCGACGCGGGGTCGACAGAGAATTTCTCCTCCGACGCGGGGTCGACAGATAATTGCTCCTCCGACGCAAGGTCGACAGAGAATTTCTCCTCCGACGCAGAGTCGACAGAGAATTTCTCCTCCGACGGCGACATTTCTTTGACTTTCGGAGAATTTCTCCATGAGTCAACAGGACCAGAGTCGACGTAGGCTTGCCCAGCTTCATCCGATTCCGTGGCGTAGTCTTCCCGCGGTAGAGTAGAGTCCTGGCACGTTTGAGTCCCTGTATCGGAATCAACGGAGAAGACATCCGCCGAGGCAGACTCAGCGGAAACTTTCTCAAGCTGAACGTAGTCCATCCGAGACAACTGAGGTTGCTGCTCAGGAGACTCGCTGGGTGGATTCACTGCAAAACACTTCGCTGCATGTTTCCTATGCCGCAGGGGCGATATGAATCCTTTCCCGCACCCCTCGCATCGGTATTTGAAGTCGTGCGTGTGAACCACGACCATATGGATCTTCAGATTTCGTGCGTTAGCAAATCTTCCCGGACACTCCTTGCAGCGGTAGTCCTTCTCTTTGGCGTGAGTTCCCCTGTGGTGCTGGAACGCCATACGCGATGTGAACTCCTCATGACACAGAGGGCAGTAGTGCGTTCTCTTCGTCCCCTTTATTACGTGCCTTCGGCGGTGTGCGACCAAATCACAATTCTGCCGATACGCCTTGGGGCAAAGATCGCAATGGAAGGGACGAAAGCCCGCATGGGTTTTCATGTGCAGCTTCAGGTTGGAGTGACTTTTGGCGGAGTAGTAGCAGAGTGCACACTTGTAGCGCCGCGTGCTCGTGATAACGCCGTATCGGGCGTCACGCTCTGCTCCGGACTGGCCGGAGTCAGATTCCCTGTCGCAGTCGTCCCTGGGGAAAACATCCGTATCTGGAAACGGAATGTATGAAAGGTGAAACGCAATATTTCAGGCGAAACGCCAGCAGAAGTCCAATCAAGTGGAAGTTTTAGTTGTATATTCAGCTCAGGAAGACACAAAACGCAGCAAATCAGGTGAACGTTTTCAAACCATCTCAACGAAGTGCATCAAATGTAAGCAAAGATAATGCGATGCCCTCCCACACATAAACAAAGTTCTATATGTCCAATTCTTTCCATCAGCTTGTTGGATCAAAGTAATGCACCTTTAATGTACAGATATAGGTCGATACAAATGTTATAGATCGGAGTGTGGCTCTACGAATAGACATAACATTAAACTATGTGTAAAACAACCAAAATCAACAAATTTTCCAAGTTCTGAACCAAAAATAAATAATGGTTTATCGGTATAATGGGTCGGTGGACCGAACTAATCCAAAGATCAAATTTTAAACCGTTACGAAAAAGAACACAGTATTTCTACACATCTGAACAAAGACAACATACCATTAGCAAGCGAAGAAGAGGTGGTGGCAGCCTCAACGACCTCGTCCTTGATTTCTGCCAACATTTTGAGACCGGGCGTGGCGTTTTCTACAGCAGCTGTAAAAGGATTTGAAAGGAAGGTTTGGTGAAAGCGGAAAAATTACAGAATGTGGTGATGTTTTCAAATCGTTCCACATACAAACACATAGTGCACATTTATAATATAGCAATAGTTTTGCATTACACAACCATTACAGAAACATGGCTTGTTGTTTCGGAGGAGCCGTGAAGAAAAGGACTCCCTTGAGAAGGCTGAGTTATGATTTTGAGTCGTACATAGGCAGTTTCCTTTAGCTGCTGACGTGACATGTGTGAGCGTGTGACCGTGTTGCTGGTATTGTTTTGTATGAGTATTGTATTGCTTCCAGCCGCCTCTACAAAGTTGTTATCTCAGTTTAAAAATAACCCCTACACATGATAAAGTATTCCTTTCCATAAGGAAGCACCACTCACGATCGTCACAGTTGCTGTCCTCCGGTTCAGATTTTATCCGTCTGACGACGTCCTCAGATTCGGCTTCCCTCGGGTTGTTGCCTATACCAGCCTTCTCTGGAAACACTGTCAGAAACAACCGTGCGCATGTTTTATTACCCGGCGGATTTCGCAAATAAGCGCAAGCAACCGGAATGCTACACTTGATGAACGTAGTATTGATTGTGTTAATGTTGGACTGCACTACAATTCTAACCATTGGTGCTTAGCCAATTTGAACCCAGCCAAACAAATTCCAAACTAGCAAAACCCCAAAGACAAGCCAAACCAAACCTAATCTGACATTTCAAAACCTAGAATAACAAACACAATAAAACCAACGAATCCTATTTGGAATATCCACCAGGTTTTATCGGTTCCAAAGTCCAAAGAATCGGAACAGTTCGCCAATTTGGCAATGGGTCTGTAACAGTTGAACTTCTTTCCTTCAGAAAGCAGACCAATAGTAATACCAATAATAGGCACGTTCACTGCCAATGATCTGCACATGCTGCTGGTGAACTACCTTGAACCAGCCTCAGAATATAATTTTCGCAGCACCAAAACAGCGACCTCCCCATATTTTGCATTAACGCTTCCTTGATCGTTACAAAACCTCTGTGGGAACTGATATGGAGCACTTAGTACAAATCACACTCAGCTTAGCGTACTTCATTGACCTCTAGAAAGGTGAAACATTGCTAGTGCCAGCATACACTTCAAACACAAAAATACCCAGAGATGATATCAGATGAGCCATGCGCGTGTTAACCCGCGCCCTGGTGGGCCTCTGAGACAACTTCGCCATGGTGGGGGAGGGGTCAAAATGACCCCCGGTAACTCGAAAACTAAAGGTACTAGAAAGACGCGGAAAAGAGCGTTCGAAAGCTCTCGACATAGACATTCGAAGTCACGTCAGGTGTTTTTTTTTTTGCTTAGGTGAACATTGAGGTCACCAGAGGTCATCAAAGGTAAAATTTGCCAGTTTTTGGACATAGGCTTCAAACATTCCCAAATATCACGAAAACTATGATAGCTAGGAGCAAACCGAAACAAGAAATAGCAAGACATTGCAATTTGCAATCGGTAAGGTGTCCTCAAATTTGACCTCAGGTCAATAATTAAGGCTCCAGAGCTCATCAAAGGTCAAAAAGTCTGATTTTGGCAAAACTGTTTTCCGCAAATAACTGTTTACTGAATAAAGATAGAGCAATACTGTTGCCACATCGTGTTTATCTGATCAAGGCGCATCGTAACATATTACTTGTGACCTAGTTAAGTCAAATTCAAAATTTGACCTCAGGTCAAGGTCATTCGGTGACCCAGGTAGGTCATGTGCATATAGGGCGACGGGGCTTGCCGAGACTGCACAGTGATGCCATCCACTAGTCTCTATATTTATTATATCAATAGTTATTAGCAAAACATTGATGATGACCTCAGATGACCTCATATGACCTTGCAGGGGTCACTGAGCAGCAATTGCACCTGGGTCATCAATATTGAGCTAAAATAACATGATTCTGACAGAATTGACCTGATACCATGCAGATTCGTTGAATAGTAAGCATTTGTATATTTTCCCATTCACTTATAATGGGGAGGTCAGAAAATTTACCTGAATTTCGGTCACCGATATACACAAAATCGAGATAAACGAGTTGGAGGTACTCATGACCTCATGTTATCCTGCAGGTTTCAAATCTTTCCGACCAAAACTGTAGCATTGGCACGATCAAACATTTTAGGAGGTAAGGTCACTTCAAGTGACCTGGTGACCTGACCTGACATGACGCGGAATACAAACTTTAACAAAGTGTGGGTAATTGATGCCCAAACGGCTATGCAAAATTTGGCGGTGCTCCGCGCCGCCGTTTTCCTGCTATGATCGAAAAACCGCCGGGGGGGGGGGGGTCAAAATGACCCCGCCACCAGGGCGCGTGTTAATAAAACTCACCTTCCGTGTAATCTGAATCATGCGTCTCCAGTCTGATTCGTTTGACGCCACATTCGCTATTAAATTCTGTACTTGTATCTTCAGCGCCGCCACCGTCAGTTGCCTGCTCCAAGCCGTGGCCGCTGTATTTCTGCAGCATAACTGGGAAGGAAAATCAGACAATATATGATATTCTGGCCTGGCAGCCGACTGCGTGCGTTATAGGTGGCGCCACTTATCGGCGCTGCGTGAAATGTTTCTCCTACCCAGTTGAGGTGGTTGACCCAACGGTTAATAGCTTGTGAATACTAGGAAACATGCATTTATGTAGATTTCAATGGAACATTTATATATTTCCCATACTACACAAGCTCACATTTAACCATGGTATAGCCATAAGAGCACCACTCGCCGTAGCCTTGCACTGACAACTGCACTGGGTCTGTGCATGAAGATTCCCAGAGTCCTGAACGGAAATATTCGTTTAAATATGCAGACTGCATGTTATGCACTGCAAATATTGAGAAAACAAATGGGGTTATTTCAACATGATAAACATGATAAAGTATTCCTTTCCATAAGGAAGCACCACTCACGATTGTCACAGTTGCTGTCCTCCGGTTCAGATTTTATCCGTCTGATGACATCCTCAGATTCGGCTTCCCTCGGGTTGTTGCCTATACCAGCCTTCTCTGGAAACACTGTCAGAAACAACCGTGCGCATGTTTTATTACCCGGCGGATTTCACAAATAAGCGCAAGCAACCGCGACGTCACACTTGATGAACGTAGTGCTGGTTGTGTTAATGTTGGACTGCACTACAATTATAACTATCGTTGCTTAGCCAATTTGAACCCAGCCAAACAAATTCGAAACTAGCTAAACCAAAAACCAAAAACCAAAAACAAACATAATCTGGCCTTACAAACCCTAGAATAACCAACACAAAAAGACCAACAGATCACGCTATTTGGAATATACACCAGGTATTTTATCGGTTCCAAATAGTCGAACAAACTATTAATGATAAACAGTTGATTCCTCTGTACCTACCTACTACTGCGCTCACATGTTTTATCAATAAAATCCCCTACTTGAACGGAAATATTGAGCATGTATTGGCTGTATAAATGGCTTTGTAAACACTTGACTACATAATGTGTCTTATGCGTTCAAGATATATGTTGTTCCTATTCATAAAAAGGGAGATAGAAGTAAAGAGGAAAACTATAGACCAGTTAGTCTGACCTCATTAGTCTGCAAGGTGCTTGAATCAATCATCAAAGATAAGATTGTTGAATTCTTGGAGCAAAATGAACTCATCAAAGATACACAGCATGGCTTTAGGAAGGGCCGTTCTTGTTTAACTAATCTTCTGGAGTTTTTGGATGTTGCAACAGATAGCGTTGATCAGGGTAAACAGCTAGATGTAGCTTTTCTTGATTTCAGTAAAGCATTTGACAAAGTCCCCCATACAAGACTGGGGTTGCAACTTAAAATTCATGGGATCAGGGGCAAGATTCTGGATTGGATAGAAACGTGGCTTTCAGGACGCCAGCAAAGGGTTATATTGAATGGGTGCCAATCACAATGGAAGGAGGTTCTCAGTGGGGTTCCACAGGGCTCAGTCCTGGGCCCATTGCTTTTTATAATATTTGTGAATGCAATTGAGAACAGTATAGACAGCAAAGTCTTGAAATTTGCAGACGATCTAAAAGTTGTCAGGATTATTAGAGGAAAACATGATCAGGATGTTTTTCAATCAGATCTGGACAAGCTAGTTGAGTGGTCTGAAGCATGGCAGATGAAATTCAATTTGAGTAAATGTAAGATTATGCACGCTGGACGGGTTAGCAGTAAACATAGGTATGCAATGGGTGGGCAGAAAATGGAGCAGATTGAAAAGGAAAGAGATTTAGGTGTCGTGGTAAACAATAGACTATCAGCGTCAGACCAGGTTGTAGAAGCTAGCTAGGAAAAAGGCACTTAGAATGCTAGGGGCCATTAACAGAAATGTTTCCTACAAGAGTGAAAAGGTAATAACAAAACTGTATTGTGCATACGTTAGACCACATTTGGAGTATTGTGTACAAGCCTGGTCTCCAACATATGAGAAAGATTGCTGGTTGTTAGAAAGAGTTCAAAAAAGGGCAACAAAAATGATTAATTGTCTTGGTAGTTTACCTTATGAAGATAGATTAAGGAAATTGGGTATGTTTTCGCTTAGATATAGAAGGCTAAGAGGAGATCTAATTGAAGTCTTCAAATTTGTAAATAGTCAGCATTCTGGATATTTAAAGGGTATGTTTGAGTTCAATAGGGAAAATCGAGGTAGAGGTCATCAGCATAAACTCATTATGAAACAAAGTAGGACTAGGCTACGACAGTCATTTTTCAGTAGAAGGGTTGTAGGACATTGGAATATGCTACCAGGGGATGTCGCTGATGCAGTGACACTTGCTTCCTTCAAAATTAGATTAGATAAATACTTTACAGAGAAGGGATTAGTTCATAAATACTCGTGGGATTAGCCTTCTTTTATGCAGGTAGAGTAAGGTGATTTGAAGGGGCGAGACTGGTGGAGGGGGGGGGGGGGGATGGGGGGGGGGGTGCAACCTCGGATGGGCCCAAGAGGCTCTTTGTTGCACTTTTCTTTTATGTCTTTATGTCTTTATGTCTTTAAGATGGTTCAAATTGTAAGGGGAGTGTGCCCATTCACATCGCTAATTTGAGGGTTATTGATACTGGTTTATAGACATAATTTTCTGAATCGAACCATGCCTTTCATAATGGGTTGTATATTCCACCAGTGTGGTGCACTGATTCGACAACGGTAAGGATACCCGCAACCAGACATATTTTAACTCAGCCACGTTCATCACCCGGCTCCATTTAGATCCTGTGTGTGTACAGCTCGTGTATGTACAATGTTGGATCAGAACTTGCCTCGGTAACAAAGCGCTCCATTTGCACCTCATTGTGTACACAATCAGTAATTTGTACACCGTGGCGTTCTCCAACTGCCGCTCTGACCCCTTGCAATGCTTCGCAATCAACAAGGAAATGTGGCAGAGTTTCACTCTTGTTCTTACAGAGTGGGCGTTGGTCGCCCTGACCGGCGTGCCTTCTCACAATTCCTCCTGTCAGCCGTGAATGTCTTGTGAGGAGGCGAATCCTGGTGGATATGGCCTGCCTCATTTCCTGTACCTATTTTCTGTCCAGAAATTGGGGAGTGCCTTCCTCGGTACTACTGCTATGTCTGCCAGCCACCGCAGAACTGACCTTGTTCATAACAACATTCTGGACTTCGTCCATGACCAATCGATCAATAGCAGCGTTTACGTCTTTAGTCCAATGGCTTTTCATTTGTCCACATTCACACTAGTTGCTGATAAATTCCAAAGACTCCAGGAACTGGCTGGTAGCAAAAAGTTATCGGGTAGACTCCAGAGGGCTTCCGCTACTAGAAGTACTGCAACTATCGATTACATTGCTAGCATATCGTTAGCGCTGGCCAATAGCAATTTCACAATACATCTCGTGCGCGCTGATAGCAGCAGCAGAACAGTACTGTCCGTCCCCCTGATCGCAACACTTGATGGCCATTTTTCGACGAAGATATCAATTTAGAGCTACGCAACTTGCACATAATAAAGTTCACAGTGGCAAGAACACGCTGTGTACCTGCTGTGCAGGACACAGTAGTCCACTGGGCCAGGGCAAGGCGATTCCTGGACAGCATAGCGGCAAGACACTGACACTTGGGTTTTCCAAGCTTTGACATTGCCTTTGGCCATCAAGGGCACACAGTTCACCTCTGGGACGCAGTGGTTCAAAATCTGGAGAGGCTGCGTCCCAGCGGATGGGGCAGCATCCTAAAATGGTACGCAGTCCATACATTACAATGCGCCCTGTGGATGTCACTATGAATTAAAACATTAATGGAGGATCCAGAGTCGGGACACATTACGGTTTTGCAGAGACCGGAGAGAAAAATGAACAGCATGCTGAGGCTCACCATGTTTCACTCTGATATCATACCTTGGTCCAGTTTGGTTCATACCTTGGTCCAGTTTGGTTCATACCTAGGTCCAGTTTGGTTCATACCTTGGTCCAGTTTGGTTCATACCTTGGTCCAGTTTGGTTCATACCTTGGTCCAGTTTGGTTCATACCTAGGTCCAGTTTGGTTCATACCTTGGTCCAGTTCGGTTCATACCTTGGTCCAGTTTGGTTCATACCTTGGTCCAGTTTGGTTCATACCTAGGTCCAGTTTGGTTCATACCTTGGTCCAGTTTGGTTCATACCTTGGTCCAGTTTGGTTCATACCTTGGTCCAGTTTGGTTCATACCTAGGTCCAGTTTGGTTCATACCTTGGTCCAGTTTGGTTCGTACCTTGGTCCAGTTTGGTTCATACCTTGGTCCAGTTTGGTTCATACCTTGGTCCAGTTTGGTTCATACCTAGGTCCAGTTTGGTTCATACCTTGGTCCAGTTTGGTTCATACCTTGGTCCAGTTTGGTTCATACCTTGGTCCAGTTTGGTTCATACCTTGGTCCAGTTTGGTTCATACCTTGGTCCAGTTTGGTTCATACCTTGGTCCAGTTTGGTTCATACCTCAGTCCAGTTTGGTTCATACCTTGGTCCAGTTTGGTTCATACCTTGGTCCAGTTTGGTTCATACCTAGGTCCAGTTTGGTTCATACCTTGGTCCAGTTTGGTTCATACCTTGGTCCAGTTTGGTTCATACCTTGGTCCAGTTTGGTTCATACCTTGGTCCAGTTTGGTTCATACCTAGGTCCAGTTTGGTTCATACCTAGGTCCAGTTTGGTTCATACCTTGGTCCAGTTTGGTTCATACCTTGGTCCAGTTTGGTTCATACCTTGGTCCAGTTTGGTTCATACCTTGGTCCAGTTTGGTCCACTTTGGCTTTGGCAGGACGCTGCGGTTCATTCTCTTTTTCTGCAGAGAGGCTCCGTTTGCACTGTCCTTCGGAACCCTTTCTTGGCATGCAAAAATGTGTGGAACCACACCCTGTTTCAATCTGATATTACCACCAACGGTACAAAGGTACATGTAACTCTTCAAATCTTCCTCAATCTGTAAAAAGGCGGACAAGGTTAGACTATCGAACTAGATTTCAAAAGTCAATGTCTTTAAGCTAAATGAATGCAAATACAATCAAATCCTTAACTTATTATTTTCCCAACCTACTTGTATTGTCACATTGTATGTGACTTTGACAGCGTGTTGCATGTACATATCTTATTGCATGTATTGCTTGCTTATCTTAGCATATCCCTGGGGCATTTCACGAAAAATCGACCAAAGGGTGACGCCCTCGTCCCTCATGTCACCGATTTTTACCAACAATTGGCATATATGGTAATCTGGGGAGCTGGAACGAGCTGTGAAAGTTTAACGGCGATCCAAGCAGTGGTTAAAGATATAATACCTCAGGCATTTTTGCCAGGTCACGGTGCAGGTTAATCTTTGTCACGGTGCAGGTTAATCTTTGTCACGGTGCAGGTTAATCTTTGTCACGGTGCAGGTTAATCTTTGACCCCCTATATCGCCAGGAATTGAGGACGCAATATAAATTTGTTATATATCGTTGGAATGGAAATAAGCACATGATGGTACTGTAAGATTTTTATTTTTATATTTGGTCATATTTTTACATTTTCAAACTTTTTTGGCGGCTACATCAAAATTATAATTTTTGACGATGGAAATTTAATAAGTATGTGATAAATTATCTTTCAAATGAAATACATTGCATGTGGTTCTGTCTATAAATGCGTGCAATTTTGCCATTTTATGTGATATTTTGTTAATAATTAATTTCGACACAAAAATAAATACTTAGCATGTTATTGATGATCTTAACACAATTTTGTACTTTCTTGATCTTGACCTGAGGTCAATATTCACATCAATTTTTGACAGCCGATATCGTCGGGAATTTATGTCTCAATATCGATGCATTATATATTGTTGGAATGGCAATGGGATACCCTACAAGATAATATTGTTAGTTTTTTAATTTTGTAAAAAATACAATTGTGTCATTTTGTGAAATTTTGAAACTTCTTTTGTAACCACTAGAACATCGACATTCTTATTTTTGACATCAGCAATTGTATGAATCATCAATTGTCTTCGAAATACAAAGCTAAAATTCCTGTGATTCTGTCTATAAATCCGTCAAATTTAAGCATTTTGACATGTTTTTTTTTAATGAAACTTGATAAGTGAATATCATTACATTTGACCCATTTATAGGCAGAAGCACACACATTTTAGTTTTTTTATTTGACAAAAAATTATTATTGATAAAATTGCTGATGTCAAGATAAGAATTTCGTTGTTTTAGGGGTTACAAAAGAAGTAAACAATTAAAAACAAATGGAATTTGTGCATGTTTACCTAATAAAAAAGTATTATCTTGTAGGGTATCTCATTACCATTCCAACAATATATAAGACATCGATATTGATTAATAAATTGCCGACGATATCGGCTATCAAAAATGTATGTAAACATTGACCTCATGTCAAGGCCAATAAATGGTCAATATAGGTCATACTCCATAGAGTTTAGTGCTTGTGCGAGGAACATATTTGATATAATTAATAAACTAAAAAACATGACCTTTTCCTCGAAAATGTGAAAATCCAATGTTATCCAAATGTTATTATTATGTTGTAATATTTCGGCCACAGGCCTTTATCAAACAGGCCAAAGGCCTGTTTGATAAAGGCCTGTGGCCGAAATATTACAACATAATAATAACATTTGGATAACATTGGATTTTCACATTTTCGAGGAAAAGGTCATGTTTTTTAGTTTATTAATTAGGTCATACTCCATTTCATTCAACGTGTCTTGACGAGTTCAGCAAAAAGGCGTTGAGCGTATCTCTCTAGCTCGACTATTTCAAAAGTTATTGGCGAATAACCTATTTTTTGTTTTAAAAAAAATCATGTAAAATGACAAAATTTCACGTATGTATTATAGACAGAACCACATTAATTGTATTTCTTTATTTAAAAGATAATTGATCACTTATTAAATTTCGATGGTCAAAAGTTAGAATTTCGGTCACCAAAAAAGTTTGAAAATGTCAAAATGACCAAATTTAGATTTTTTGTTGTTGTAAAAGTAGAAAATCTTACAATCCCATCATGTAGAAGTAGCTAATTTCCATTCCAACGATATATGACAAATTTATATTGCGTCATCAATTCCTGGCGATACGGGCGGACAATGATTAACCTGCACCGTGACCTTGCAAAAATCCCTGAGGCAATATCTCCTTAACTACTGTTTGAATCGCCGTAGAAATGTTACAGCTCGTTTCCGCTCCTCATATTTACCCTGTATACCAATTTGTGTCAAAATCGGTGACATGAGGTGTCATTTTGCATTGGGGGGGGGGGGGTCGATTTCTCGTGGAATGCTAGAGGGGGGAGCCTCTAGTCTCTAGTAAAGCAGCACTGCTAGAGAGGGGAGCCTCTAGTAAAGCAGCACTGCATTCAAATATGTACTGCATATTTTTTTATATTTTTTTTACAAAATGGTACAATGTAATTAAAACATTGCACAATGTCACGTAGAAGACCACCTGCATACTAAGGTTTGAAGAGGCCCACTAAGGTTTGAGGTGGCCCACTAAGGTTTTAGTGGACCCCCTAAGGTCTGAGGGAGCCCACTAAGGCCTGGGGCCCACTTTGCTATACGTGGCCCCCTACTTGACCGAATCCTGGATCCGCCACTGGGTATGTTGTCACATTAGTGACATTTCCACAACGGTCAGACGCCTCACCTTGAAATGGTCCTCACCTTGAAATGGTCCTCACAACAGAAGCAAACACCGGTGTTGATCGGAGGCTCACGCCTGATGGCGTCCCACCACATCTTCCTGATGGTCTTGTCCTTTGGCACAGTGATGAACAGTTTGTTGGGTGTTGACACAGCTGTATTTGTACACCCCGGAGTGATGCACCACTTATTTTGTCTCGATAGAGACATTGCGGCCTGTCGCACACGCTTGCGAGCGCTCGGAGCCTCGCTTTCGTAGCCTCCCTCTTTGGCCCGCCGCAGAGGGCGACGATCAGGTGTTGGTCCAGGCTGCAAAACAAAACATGTGATTAGAAATACAAAATAACGGAGAAACTCCGCACTCCTTAGGCCGACGATCAGGTGTTGGTCCAGGCTGCAAAACAAAACATGTGATTAGAAATACAAAATAACGGAGAAACTCCGCACTCGTTAGGCCGACGATCAGGTGTTGGTCCAGGCTGCAAAACAAAACATGCGATTAGAAATACAAATAACGTAGACTTTTGTAGAACAAAAGTGTCTACCTTATCTTTATGCATCATAGTTTGGACTTTGGAGTCCCGCAAGCAGTCATGCTGTCTGCTGTCACATTCCACACACAAAAAACACACACATTCAGGTTAATAATTGTTTATCGCAAATGTAAGGTACGATTACTAATAATTTGTATGAAATATTGAAGGGTTACTGGGCAGTATTACATTCCCCAGACCACTTGGCATATTCCAAACAATAGGAGCCTACTTCTTCTCTCTTACCTGGTTCTCTTACATGGCTGGGTTCCCATTGGTCGGAGAAAGGAAAATCAAGGCGACAGGGTAAAATAAAGAAGGAACCCTTGACTCTAAGACGCACCGGTTCTTAAAGTACGTAGTCAATGAACCTAATAGGGCAGTTCCTAACCGGAAATTGTGCGCCTCCCAATTTGGTTGGTAATGACATAGCCATTATTCATGAGAACAACTTGGAATAACTAACACAAATATAGCCTAGCTTATGGATTCGACTATCATGCAAAATCGTACAGACGGTCATGTAGACAGGATTGCAGCACACGCTTGAAGCACGAGAGATCGGGAGCACACACAGCGGCAGTTGGCAGTGAGTTCCACACGGTAGTACAACAAACGGGGAAAAACGTTTTCTGACATCAATAAGAGTGAATATCGGGAACACCTTGCAGCAGTGACCTCCTGTTCGACTTTGGGGAGCAATGTCGAAAAGATCCCCAGGGGATAAACAAGATTTCCAATTAAAAATATTACAGCACTGAAATAGGTCAGCACGCAGTAGCCTACCTTGCACAGAGTAAAGGTCCAGTGCCTTTAAACGATCGGCATAGCTTAGGTCACCTAATCCACAGATGTGCTTAGTCCATTTCCTCTGTACGTTCTCCAAGAGACGCCAGTCTTCTAGGTGGCCAGCAAACCAGACGCATGAGCAGTACTCTGTGATGGGTCGGATATGAGTAGTGAGCAGAAAGAGCATGAATTCAGGGGATCGGCCGACAGTGGACTTCAGGAAACTTTGGTGTGCTCATGGAATTTCAAATCCGTGTCTACGGTAACTCCAAGGTCGACGTGGCCGGGTGGATTTGCAGTCCATTAAGGTAATACAGAGCAGGCGTAAGATCATCACATCGTTTAGACAATCAGAGAATCTATTTATTTTTAAAGAACCAGCGAATCTATTTATTTTTAGAGAATCAGCACATTTTTGTTAAAGTTCATGTGTGCACCAAAAGACGCTACTGTGGTATGCAGCAGGTCAATATCTCTTTGGCCATCTGCGGTAGAAGAGGGACATATGCGGTAGAAGAGGGACATATGCGGTAGAAGAGGGACATATGCGGTAGAAGAGGGACATATGCGGTAGAAGAGGGACATATGCGGTAGAAGAGGGACATATGCGGTAGAAGAGGGACATATGCGGTAGAAGAGGGACATATGCGGTAGAAGAGGGACATATGCGGTAGAAGAGGGACATATGCGGTAGAAGAGGGACATATGCGGTAGAAGAGGGACATATGCGGCAGAAGAGGGACATATGCGGTAGAAGAGGGACATATGCGGTAGAAGAGGGACATATGCGGTAGAAGAGGGACATATGCGGTAGAAGAGGGACATATGCGGTAGAAGAGGGACATATGCGGTAGAAGAGGGACATATGCGGTAGAAGAGGGACATATGCGGTAGAAGAGGGACATATGCGGTAGAAGAGGGACATATGCGGCAGAAGAGGGACATATGCGGTAGAAGAGGGACATATGCGGTAGAAGAGGGACATATGCGGTAGAAGAGGGACATATGCGGTAGAAGAGGGACATATGCGGTGGAAGAGTGCGGCTGATTGGGGGCCGAGGGGGCTTGTGATTGACACATGCGTACATCTTAACCTGGCATTGGCTGGGGTCTCAGCCGAACGCCATTGGCTGGGGTGGGGGGGGGGGGGAGCCGCCCCCCCCCCCCCATCCTGTAGCCTGTACTATGTCACGAGCAGGAATAGCAATGCCAAACAAATACAATATATTTGATGATGTTTTATGTCTCCTAGGCAATTAATTGCGATACATTCACATTTTACACGCCGGGTAATGGCATCAGATATACACTTATCGTCGTTTCGAGCGGCGGCCGGCCGTAAGGCCGTACCTAAATGATAAAGCCGTAAGGTGTCGTCCTAATCACCGGGGTTTAACTTTGCGCACATATGTATAACATATACAATATTTGTCTGAATGCAATTTTTCAGCGGCATCCGACAGAGCGGTTGATTTGTGACAGACTACATATTCTAAGTTTTGCAATCGACCGTTAAACAAAGAAACTAAGCGCGATCTAAGCTTCAGGCACACGCGCACTAATGTTGTGTACGGCCGCCGGCCGGCCGCGTCCCCCGCCTTCTACGTCACAGCGACTCCGGGGTCGCGGCTACTAAATTAGTGTTTGTCACCACTTTTTCGGCCGGAGTGTTCTACCGAAGTGTTCTGGTTCATACAGCCTTGAGTGTACCCATTATGTATTGTTACCACCCTGAAGCAGATGAGCTGGCAGGCCTGTATTGTTACCACCCTGAAGCAGATGAGCTGGCAGGTCTGTATTGTTACCACCCTGAAGCAGATGAGCTGGCAGGTATGTATTGTTACCACCCTGAAGCAGATGAGCTGGCAGGTCTGTATTGTTACCACCCTGAAGCAGGTGAGCTGGCAGGTCTGTATTGTTACCACCCTGAAGCAGATGAGCTGGCAGGTCTGTATTGTTACCACCCTGAAGCAGATGAGCTGGCAGGTCTGTATTGTTACCACCCTGAAGCAGATGAGCTGGCAGGTCTGTATTGTTACCACCCTGAAGCAGATGAGCTGGCAGGTCTGTATTGTTACCACCCTGAAGCAGATGAGCTGGCAGGTATGTATTGTTACCACCCTGAAGCAGATGAGCTGGCAGGTCTGTATTGTTACCACCCTGAAGCAGGTGAGCTGGCAGGTCTGTATTGTTACCACCCTGAAGCAGATGAGCTGGCAGGTCTGTATTGTTACCACCCTGAAGCAGATGAGCTGGCAGGTCTGTATTGTTACCACCCTGAAGCAGATGAGCTGGCAGGTCTGTATTGTTACCACCCTGAAGCAGATGAGCTGGCAGGTCTGTATTGTTACCACCCTGAAGCAGATGAGCTGGCAGGTCTGTATTGTTACCAACATGAAGCAGATGAGCTGGCAGGTCTGTATTGTTACCAACATGAAGCAGATGAGCTGGCAGGTCTGTATTGTTACCAACCTGAAGCAGATGAGCTGGCAGGTCTGTATTGTTACCACCCTGAAGCAGATGAGCTGGCAGGCCTGTATTGTTACCACCCTGAAGCAGATGAGCTGGCAGGTCTGTATTGTTACCACCCTGAAGCAGATGAGCTGGCAGGTCTGTATTGTTACCAACATGAAGCAGATGAGCTGGCAGGTCTGTATTGTTACCAACCTGAAGCAGATGAGCTGGCAGGTCTGTATTGTTACCACCCTGAAGCAGATGAGCTGGCAGGCCTGTATTGTTACCACCCTGAAGCAGATGAGCTGGCAGGTCTGTATTGTTACCACCCTGAAGCAGATGAGGTGGCAGGTCTGTATTGTTACCACCCTGAAGCAGATGAGCTGGCAGGTCTGTATTGTCACCACCCTGAAGCAGATGAGCTGGCAGGTCTGTATTGTTACCACCCTGAAGCGGATGAGCTGGCAGGTCTGTATTGTTACCACCCTGAAGCAAATGAGCTGGCAGGTCTGTATTGTTACCACCCTGAAGCAGATGAGCTGGCAGGTCTGTATTGTTACCACCCTGAAGCAGATGAGCTGGCAGGTCTGTATTGTTACCACCCTGAAGCAGATGAGCTGGCAGGTCTGTATTGTTACCACTCTGAAGCAGATGAGCTGGCAGGTCTGTATTGCTACCAACCTGAAGCAGATGAGCTGGCAGGTCTGTATTGTCACCACCCTGAAGCAGATGAGGTGGCAGGTCTATATTGTTACCACCCTGAAGTAGATGAGCTGGCAGGTCTGTATTGTTACCACCCTGAAGCAGATGAGGTGGCAGGTCTATATTGTTACCACCCTGAAGCAGATGAGCTGGCAGGTCTATATTGTTACCAACCTGAAGCAGATGAGGTGGCAGGTTGAACACCGCTGGGACGGCGCCCTGACGCAGTCTCACGGTGCGTCCGGAGCGATCAAAGTCGCCCTCATTGAAGTGGGCACAACAGAGGAGGTTGTTCTTGCTGGGTACAAAATCTCTCGACATAGCATTGACCCACTTTGACAGCAGGTCAGGCTTTGACAGAGGAAACCTGAAATATTTCCAAATCATTAGCTTGATCAAACATTGCATGCCCGTCGATATGTTAAATGTGTGATGAGGGCTTGAGAAGCTCATAGTGTCGTCTGGTCGATACATTTACACCTACAATCGGTAACAAATCATCATTCAATTTAACTGCATTGTCATCATGAACAAGGCACATTGTTGATCAAAACCATGGGCGGATCCGGGGGGTACGAGGTTATGCCCCCCCCCCCCCCAACCACCTGAAATCGACGCAAATTTGGCACATTTCCTGAGATAATATACAATCAAAGCAACTTTTACTGAAGAAAGTTTGTTTTAAATCAGTTATCGATGCACAAGCAAGCGAAATCCGATGAGTTTTCAGAACTGTGTGAGACTTTTGGGATTTCCCCCCCCCCCCCCCCCCCCCATTCACTGAACTGACCCAAACCACCCATTCTGGATCCACCACTGAATTCAAAACATCCCGGCAAAAACAAGCGTCTTCCATCAATCAAAGTCCTAACTGTCCATTCACGGTATCAAGTCCACCTCCAGATCTACTATTGACTCTTATGGGAAATGTCAACTTCCTTCAGGTAGGCATGCAGGTATCTTTAGTGTTCTCAATTAATGAGTTTGGGTATGAACTCTACTAACCTGTGGAACGTAATCCGGCTGGGTTTGCCATGGTCTCCGTCCTTCTTCATCCATCGATTGGTGCAGTGCAAGGCCGCACAGCTGGGCATCGCTGCACCCAAGAGATACACTGAACACCTGAAAAGCAATATAAATATACATTAAGGTTAAACACAATGCATATCTCCTTATAGCCATCGATTGCTAAGCAGGTCCTCTCAACTCCGAAGCCAATGGCACCCAGCAAGAAATGCGCCTTTTTAGTCTGCACAAGATGGCGGCGCCCATTAGACCTTGTGCAGACTATTTTGTGGGTAGACACAGAAATGCCAAATCCACGTAGCTTTCATACTTAGGGAGCCATAACTCAGTCATAAATATAGACATTGCTTTTAATAGAACGCAATCGGTTCAGCCCTTCCTGAGATATAAAATAGGGGTGTGCACGTGCGCACGTGCAGAGGCACCCCACCCTTGACTTGTGGAAAATTGGCGGCTGAGGGGTCCCTAACCACACTTCAAATTTGCACACAATCGGCTCAGCCGTTGCAGAGTTTTTGCGAGAAAACACTTGCAAACACCCCTCACGCGGCACGCGGCACGCGCCACGCGCAGTGGTAGTCACCCACATGAGTCGGCACCGATCTCAAGCAGGGTAGGTTGGATGGGGCTGCTCAGCAAAGAAGTCCGCTTGTCAATCGGACGTGTGGTTGCAGAGATATGAGCTTCTCAAAAGCGTCGCCACGGGTCGGGCCGGGCCGCTCATATTCAGATTTTTCCCATATACTACGGAAAGACGAGCGAGCGCTTCGCGCTCGCTCGTAATAACTCCTACAACGAGCGGGCAGTATGCGACCATGCATGTTGCTAGGTTGCAACCAGACTATTGACAACACGGCCTACACTGAATACGGGCGAGACTAGAGCGGGCAAGACAGGCGCTTGTTCTCTTACCTGGTGTCTTACCTGGTCGGGTTCCCTATAACTTAGTGTCAGGAAAGGGTGGGCATGGAATATAGGGAACCCCAATTTACAGACGCGCCAGCCAAAAAGACTAACAACATCCACAGTAGGCTTCGCAAAGAAGATGGCTGGAGTTGTGCGTCTTCCAGTTACAAGTCACAGTATACAGTCAGATCAATGATATCCCCAGCATTGCTGAGGTGTAACATCCATCAACTGACCAGAGTGTTTACAGAGCCGCAAACAATCATGGCCTGGTCAGATAAACCTAAGTTACTACTCTCCAGTGTAGGCATACAGGTCATCATTAATACATGTGTTGAGCGACCGTTTGAAGCTGGACAAGACAGGAGCAGCGACAACCTCGTCAGGCAGCTGATTCCACCTCTGGAAGCATCGCACGGAGAAAAAGCGTTTCCGAACATCAGTTGACACAGAAGGATGCTAAAGCTTTAATCAGTGTCCTCTGGTCCTGGCGAGATTTAGTAGGGTGAACAGATTATCGGGACGGATACAGGACTTGTGGTTAAGCCAGTGGCGGCGGATCGTATTTTCGGATGGGGGGGGGGTCAAACAAACCCAGGGGGCCCACTCGACCGAAGTGCCCCTTCCCACGGCCAAAGCCGTGGGAAGGGGCACTTCGGTCGACGAGTGTGCCCCCCCATTTTTTTTTGCGCGAAAAGCTCCTCGCTTTTAGGCCACTATATTTTGCAGGGACCCTAAATGGCCGCAAAAAAACCGTTGGAGAGGCCCATTGTTGAAGTCTCAGGGCTTCTGAGTGTCCCCTCAGGCCGACTGAGGGCCTTCTGTCAGCCTTAGAAGGCCCCTCAGGCTGGCTCGGGGCACATCGGGGCACATCGGGGCCCTGGGTCATTGTTTCGGTCAAAAATAAAAAATCGAACCAGCTTCTAGGGAGTTGGTTCTCACCCCTCTTACAAATGTATGGGGGGGGAATCATATATTCCCCCCCCCCCCCCCCAACTTCTTGAGTGGGAACAGCTGCCCCCCCCCCTTATCCGCCGTCACTGGTGGGGGGGGGGGCAACTTGACCAAGAGGGTAGTCGATGTTCGTGACTGCAGGGGTAGCCGTTTTTTATGAGCAGTAAATATTATGGATGCGATAGCAGTGTATCATATTGCGTTGTGTCCTCGTGCGGACATCAAAAATGTTCTTGAACTAAAAATAGGCAGGATTTTGCGAAGGGAGGGGGCTTGAAGAAAATTGGTCACAAAAGCTGCCCTTTAACTTAACTACCAATGGTATTTACGCAAAATTGACACCCACACAACTATTATTGCGCCGCAAAACGGTGCCAAAATTTGAGGTTGTGAGCGGCCAGAGAACTAATTTGTAATATTGGAACCAGGATGCAGGGTCAAAACCAGGAAATATGTCTGGAGCATAAGTTGGGGTCAAAAGACATGTTGCCCCCCTTAAGACCAAAGGTGGGGATATGTCCCCATGCCCTTCTCCCCCCCCCCCCCCCCTGGAGCCGCCAGTGTGTATGTAGTCTATATTCGACCCCTTTGTACTGGAAAAGAACGCTGAATGATTTGCGCCGCCATACGTATGGCGGCGCGAATTTGTTTGATATTTTTTTTAGTCTGGATAACTAGGCCCTCAAAAATTTGATTATTTTCATTTCATTCATTCTTAAATTCAATTCAGTCCAAGGGCACCAATGCAGCCACTCAATCAGATTCTTCCACCGGAAAAATCAGATTCTTCCACCGGAAAAATCAGATTCTTCCACCGGGAAAATCAGATTCTTCCACCGGGAAAATACAAGGAATTTCGCCGCAGTGGCACGAAAATGTTATATTTTTCGACTCAGAACTATATAACAGCTTGGGTGCAGTACAGACAAGAATAATTTGCAGAACTATATAACAGCTTGGGTGCAGTACAGACAAGAATAATTTGCAGAACTATATAACAGCTTGGGTGCAGTACAGACAAGAATAATTTGCAGAACTATATAACAGCTTGGGTGCAGTACAGACAAGAATAATTTGCAGAACTATATAACAGCTTGGGTGCAGTACAGACAAGAATAATTTGCAGAACTATATAACAGCTTGGGTGCAGTACAGACAAGAATAATTTGCAGAACTATATAACAGCTTGGGTGCAGTACAGACAAGAATAATTTGCAGAACTATATAACAGCTTGGGTGCAGTACAGACAAGAATAATTTGCAGAACTATATAACAGCTTGGGTGCAGTACAGACAAGAATAATTTGCAGAACTATATAACAGCTTGGGTGCAGTACAGACAAGAATAATTTGCAGAACTATATAACAGCTTGGGTGCAGTACAGACAAGAATAATTTGCAGAACTATATAACAGCTTGGGTGCAGTACAGACAAGAATAATTTGCAGAACTATATAACAGCTTGGGTGCAGTACAGACAAGAATAATTTGCAGAACTATATAACAGCTTGGGTGCAGTACAGACAAGAATAATTTGCAGAACTATATAACAGCTTGGGTGCAGTACAGACAAGAATAATTTGCAGAACTATATAACAGCTTGGGTGCAGTACAGACAAGAATAATTTGCAGAACTATATAACAGCTTGGGTGCAGTACAGACAAGAATAATTTGCAGAACTATATAACAGCTTGGGTGCAGTACAGACAAGAATAATTTGCAGAACTATATAACAGCTTGGGTGCAGTACAGACAAGAATAATTTGCAGAACTATATAACAGCTTGGGTGCAGTTGCTTACCAGTTTCCAATACGCTTCATGGATTGCCAACCATGAACCAAATTATAAAAAAGCCCAAACGGCGGGCACTATAGTTTCGTTCGCGACAAAACAAAACGATAGTCAATAAACTTCCTGACATCGAGGATTTATCAGGACGCTCGTATGTAATATGCGCCGTTTTGTCTCTAAATTTTACACCATTTCGCATAAAATAGGTGGGTTTTCAGCAATTTGATAGGGGCGCCAGGGCATTGGTGTCCTGGACTCCTGCATCCCCCTCCTCGATTCAAGGGTGCCCGGTGCCCCCGGCGGATACCTCGTGTTTTTGTTTTGTTTGGGGGGGGGGGCAAATCCAGTGGCGTATTGACAAAAAAGTCGTTGAGCGGGGGGAGGGGGTAGCAGGCCGTCCGCCGTCAGCGCGAAAGTTGTTGACAGGGGGTGGGGGGGGGGGGGGGGGGGCGGGGATAGGCAGGGGCGTCGCCGATAATTTTTGAGTGAGGGTCGGCTGAAATGACGGCAAAAATGTACCCCCCATTTTTATGCGATTATTTAAGTCTTTGCAGCAATTTTGAACGTGGTTTTCATGTTATAGTAGATACTTGTTATTTAGCGCCGCCAAGCGGCGCGAAATTGTACGAGTTTGCTTGATAAAACCCAGAAATATGGGCCATGGGCCTTGTAGAGGATAAGAAGCTAAAAATGCTATTCATTCAATTCACCGTTACAACGAACCGAAGACGGTGGCGATGGCTTCGCTATGATGATGGCCACCGACGTGACGCCGCGAAGCGACGTAACAATATTAATTGATCGTGGAAAACGAAATTTTAATATTGGAAACAGACCGTAAGTGGAGCCAAGCCTCGGGAACCCCTATTCCTGGTTGCACATCTCGGTATGATGAACAATATTGAAATTATGGTAGTTTATCATATACATATTCCTAGGATAGTCAATCACGATGGCCGGTGACAGTCAGCGCTCAATAGTGCATATGATAATACTAACTGTATACATATGAACCAAACTGTAACAAACAACTGGGGGGGGGGGGGGGCACTCTGGCTGTCTGAGGCGGCCAAAGCCCCCCCCCCCCCCCCCCCACCCCCCCCCCCCCCCCAGGCGGTCATAGTGCCCCCTCAGACGGCCAGAGTGCCCCCTCAGACAGCCAGAGTGCCCCCTCAGACAGCCAGTGCCCCTTCGGGCGGCCAAAGTGCCCCCTCAGCAGTGTCCCAAAATTACATTTTTGCTTAGGTGTCGGAGTGGAAAATTCGAGCAAAAAAAAAACATGAGTGGAAAATTATGTATAAAATGGTACAATGTTGATTCCTGTTATGTAATATGAAAAACAGTAATTTTCGTTGAAATCATGTATTTTAGTCAATGTTTATGTCAGAATCAATATGACAATTCATCATTTGGGAGATACAAAATTACTCCTAAAATGGGGAGTGAGAGTGGAAAATTATTAACATTTGGGTGTCATTTCCCACCCCAATCGGCACATTTTGGGGCACTGCCCATCAGGCGTCCAGAGTGCCCCCTCAGGCGGTCATAGTGCCCCCTCAAGCGGCCAGAGTGCCCCCTCAGGCGGCCAGAGTGCCCCCTCAGGCGGCCAGAATGCCCCCTCAGGCGGTCATAGTGCCCCCTCAAGCGGCCAGTGCCCCTTCAGCTGGCCAGAGTGCCCCTTCAGGCGGCCAGAGGGCCCCCTCGGGCCTTACGTTTTGTTGTTTTACTACTACTTTACTTGCACTTTGTCTGAAAGCAGTTAAATTTGTTTCGAGTCACTTCGATCTTGGGGGGGGGGGGGGGGGGCTCCGATCTCGTCTGAGCTGTGCATAGAGTCCTTGAGCTTTTTAGCACTGTCCAGAAGTGACTTCTCTGCTCCTCAGAGATGGTCTTAGCTTGTAACATGGGATGACCAGGGATCTGTGTGATGTCCGCAAGATCGTACCAAACTGAACTGAGTTCATACCAAACTGAGTCTCAGCAAGCTGATCATTTCTAACAAGGGTGTGCCAACCTTCTTAGAAATACTGTCTACATCAGGTATCAGGTACATATTGGAGAACCAAGTATGGACGATCCCCAAACTGAATTTCAAAGCAATATCTATATTTTTGACTGACTTATGTCTCCCTAAGTACTAGCTGGTGGCAATTAGAATGTGGGAAACCGAAGTACACTGGGCACGTTATCTCTAAAAGTAAGTTTGAATTTATACACACTAAAACATGTGTGAAGCAGGTAGGCAAGTGGTAGACACACTGAGGTTTGCAATATAGCACTGAGTGGTGGTTTGCAATAGTGGTTCTTTTTATCCTGTCTGTGGCTCATACTGCCTGGAAATTTTGGTCTGAAATTCCTCCCACAGCCATTCCACCATATTATCATGGTTAATACCCTCTAAAACATAATCAATCGGTACAGCATCAGTGGTGGCGGAATACATTTTTGGATGGGGGGGGGGGGACAAAGAAGGCCTACCAATGGCCCCCTCAGGCCTACCAAGGGCCCCTCAGGCCTACCGAGGGCCCCTCAGGCCTACCGAGGGCCCCTCAGGCCTACCGAGGGCCCCTCAGGCCTACCGAGGGCCCCTCAGGCCTACCGAGGGCCCCTCAGGCCTACCGAGGGCCCCTCAGGCCTACCGAGGGCCCCTCAGGCCTACCGAGGGCCCCTCAGGCCTACCAAGGGCCCCTCAGGCCTACCGAGGGCCCCTCAGGCCTACCGAGGGCCCCTCAGGCCTACCGAGGGCCCCTCAGGCCTACCGAGGGCCCCTCAGGCCTACCGAGGGCCCCTCAGGCCTACCGAGGGCCCCTCAGGCCTACCGAGGGCCCCTCAGGCCTACCGAGGGCCCCTCAGGCCTACATAGGGCTCCTCAGGCCTACCGAGGGCCCCTCAGGCCCAGACTGGAAAAAAATACACTCACTAAGCTGGACGCCTCGGCGGAGCCGTTGCGCCTAAATTTATCGGGTGCTACACCGCATGCACAACACCTGTTAACACATATAAATGTGAAGTCAGCGTGTGGAAGGCCTCGCAGCGCCACGTCAGCCTCGGCATCAGGGTGTCACCGTCTTTCAGTGCAAAGCATCGGGCGGATCCAGGGGGGGGGGAGGGGCCATGCCCCCCCCCCCCCCCAAAGGTCCTGAAACTATGATTCCCCCCCCCCCCCCTAACGGTGGGACGTACAGTTGTAAACATTGCCTTTGCAGCAGTCAAAATCCAGCTATCCACATTGAAAAACCTGAAAATATTGTGCCGCTTCGTGGCATGATATAAAATTCGCAATTGCTTATAAAAATTTGGAAAATGGGAAAATGAATTAATTAAGTGTCTGGCAGAGGCTCTCCTTAGCGGTACCTAATTGCTAGCCCCAAGGCCCACTCCCTTCATACAATATTAACTTTAAAGAGGGCTACATGTTTAGCTAGTCTGCCGAGCTTCCGAAAAAAGGTGACGCGAACGCAAAGACGCGGACATCGGCTCCCGGAAACTGCTCCAGCGGTGCCCAACTTGCTGGACCGAAGAGCCTAATAGTGGCACCAGGCCAGGAACATCTCCCCAAGCCATCTCGCCCCAGCCTCCTCAAGATCCACAGGAACCACATATGCACGGAGAAGTCGTTCTGTCTCTTGCTGCTTTTAAACCGTTTGCACTGTTACCAGTTGTGTGTTGCAGTTCAGTACATATGTAATGTATACAGTTATTATCGTATGTACACTATTGAGCGCTGACTGCCACCGGTCATCGTGATATCGTGATTTACTATCCGAGGAATATGTATATTAAAAACTACCTTAATTTCAATATTTTTCATCATACCGAGATGTGCAACCAGGAATAGGGGTTACCTGAGGTTTGGCTCCACTCACGGTCTGGTTCCAATATTAAAATTGCGTTTTCCACGACCTAAAATTTACATTTTCACGTCGCTTCGCGGCGTCACATCAGTGGCCATCATCATAACGAAGCCATCGTCATCGTCTTTGGTTCGTTGTAACAGTGAATTGAATGAGTAGCATTTTAGCTTCTTATCCTCTGCGTCTACAAGGCCCATATTTCTGAGTTTTATCAGGTAAACCCGTAAAATTCCAATATTTGTCAATGTTTGTCATCATACTGAGATGTGCAACCAGGAATACGGGTTACCTGAGGCTTGGCTCCTCTCTCACGGTCTGGTTCCTATATTAAAAAAAAAAAATCCACGACCTAAAATTGAAATGTGCACGTCGCTTCGCGGCGTCACATCGGTGGCCATCGCCATGACAAAACCTTCAGTTCGTTGTAACAGTGAATTGAATGAATCACATTTTAGCTTTTTATCCTCTACAGGGCCCATATTTCTGGGGTTTATCAGGCAAACCCGTAAAATTTTGTGGCGCTAAATAACATGTACCTACCTACTATAACATGGAAACCTTATTAAAAATGCTGCAAACGCACACATAAAAATGGGGATATATTTTTCCAGTCATATTAGCCGACCCCCACAAAAAAATTAATGGCCACGCCCCCTGCCCGCCCCACCCCAGTCAACAACTTTTTGGAAATATCAAATATGCCACTGGATTCCCCCCCCTAAAACCCACCGCTAGATCCGCCCAGTCTTTCTTTCATGGCAGGGTCCATCCAGTGAGCGCCGTCCCAGAGCACAGAGTACCACTCTGGCTACTCCACCCCTCGCACAGAACAGCAGTTGTGAACCCTTTGCTTTGGTACTGGCCGTCCCCGCTGACCCCACCCAGTACTGTTTGTCCACGGCTGGCAGATGCTCAGCGATGGTGGAGGCCACCTGTTCGCCAGCTCCCCTGACTTTCCACCTTTTAGTATTTGTTTGTGAAAATTACTTCTACAAATGGGAACGCACTTTCCAAAACTGGAAGTTTCCGAAAATAAACAATTTAACCATAGTGTCCCCGATTTGAATTGTGAAGTCAGTGGTGAGGCTCCTGGCAGGAGCAGCCCAGTCGTGGACCCAGTCGTCTCAACACAGTGTCGCCAAATTCAGTCAGTTAGGTGTCAAGGATGTATATTACGAGCGAGGCCGAAGGCCGACAGAAGTCTTACAAACTTGCGGGGAAAACAATATTGAGCGGCCTGATATGAAATCTGAAATATGAAGAGAGCAAAATTCTTTGGACCCAAAAAGTCCAGAAAATGACACAAATTACAAGGCTGTTAACACAACAATGACTGCTCACAGAACTGACAACAAATAAATAATTCAATTATAAATACATTCTACTAACTAACCAGAAACTGGAACATAAAGCGAGACGCGGACCAATAAATACCCCCTGCCGTCGTTGACGAAGAATGCTACTAGCCGCACGGGGGAGTGAATCAGGATGCAAAGGCCGTGCAAATCTGTATTTTTTATCTTGATTGAAACACGAACGCCATACTTGCCGCGAATGTTGTGCATCCATATTTGGTATATTATTCCAAATCTGGTAGTGACCTTCATTTGTTTGTATGTTTTCTAATTTTTATAGTATATTTTTTAGTATACACTATAAAAAAAAAGCTTTGGAGTACCCAGTGTTTATTGCCCTGCAGAAATGCGTCAGATACTGGCTATCATATGACGTCATGTGTATCTGGTCGACCACTAAACCCTATCACGCTCTCACTAACCTGCTTCCTCGCAGCAGCAGAGCTGGCACTGTCAGCATGAGTATGACGTCACCTGGTATGACGTAATAGTACGTCATCGATCTTCCAGCGAATCAGGCTCTCTAATCTCGGCTGACAACAGCACAGCAGCTGATTTGGTATTTATACCAGGATATTAGAACAACGGGTAGACCAGTAAGTCCGCCCCTGTAGCTCAGTGGGAGAGTGCTGGACTTCTGATCTTTCCCGGTACTGGCAGCCCGGGTTCGAGTCGGTTCGGTGCTCGCTATTTGCTCATGTCTGGGATGACCTGCGGCCGGTGGCAGCGGTTGCACTCAAGGTGTGATGTGTGTGTACGGCGCCGTACAACGCTCGCAGAGGCGGCCGGCCGATTGTGTGGGTCGGTTACTCAGCCATTGTGTGGATTGTGTGGGTCGGTTACTCAGCCCCGTCTGGCGGGAGTCAGCTGACAGCCGCCCGGACCGGCCGGCGCGGCGGCATTGGGAGACGGGAGAGGCAGGGGAGAGGTGTGGGGCGAGGTGCCGGGAACGTGGAATTGAAATACAGAAAGTCGGCAGCTCTGTTGTCGGTTTCATTTCCTTACAAGCTATTTCGGCCGTTAACCATGGCAAGTTTTGACGTTAAACTTATTCCTGAGTTTGATGGCACCGGTGATATCGTGGACTGGCTCGAGAAGGTGCAGATGGTGTGCAGCCTGCAGCAGCCAGAGGCGGATGTCACGGTCGTCATCCCGTTGCGGCTGAAAGGCGGCGCCTCAGCCGTTTACCGACAGCTATCAGCAGAGCACAGGAGAGACGCCGAGCAAGTCAAGAAAGCTCTACGTCGTGCCTTCGCAGTGGACAAGTTTGCAGCGTACGAGCTGTTTGCGGCACGACGGCTGCGCGCCGGTGATTCCGTGGACGTCTATCTGGCGGAGCTGCAGCAGCTGGCGACGCTGTTCGGCGGGCTGTCAGAAGAGGGTGTGAGCTGCGCCTTTGTGGCCGGCCTGCCCGAATCGACCAAACAGCTGCTACGTGCTGGCGCGAGGATGGAGTCCCTCTCTCTCACCGAGATAGTGGACCGCGCCAGAGCCGTCCTCCGAGAGGAGGGCGACGGACCGGAGGTGGCAGCCGCGCTGACACGACGAGGACCGGTCGCACGGCGGCCGGGTGTGTACGGCGGACTGAACAGGCGTGTAGTGTGCTTCGCGTGTGGTCGACCGGGCCACATCGCGCGGCAGTGCCCTGCACGTGCAGGCGGCAATGCAGGAGTCGTGCAGTGCTACCGCTGTGATGGTCGGGGACATGTGGCAGCCCACTGTCCGGGAAACGGGGATCGAGAGGAGGCTCCTCGTGCGCCGGCCTCCTCTCGGGACTGAGGTGTTGCGGCGCACTGCCAGTCAGAGTACTGGTCCTGGGGGGAGCCGAGTGCGAGGCACTCGTCGATACGGGCTGCACGCGCAGCATAGTGCACTCGTCTCTGTGTGCCCATTGGCAAAATAGAGATGTCAGCATGGTGACCGTCAGCGGTCAGCGTCTGGACTGTGCCGGCACGGCTGACGTCCGTGTTCAGCTGCCAGGACTGCGTGCAGCGGTGATCGTGGACGCCATCGTCGTGAAGAGAAGACCGCTCGGCTTCTCGGCGATCCTTGGCATGGATGCAGTGGAGGCTTTGGGTGGAGTGACTGTGACGTCGCCCGGAGACGTGCGTTTTGGAATGGAAGTCAGTGGCGCCCACGTGGCGGCGGCGGCGGCGGCCGCGAGCAGTGTGCGGGCGGGGGCAGAGGCCGGGAGCAGTGAGCCGGCGGCGGCGGCCGGGGCAGAGGCCGGAGGCGCCAGCAGTGAGCCGGTGGCGGCGGCGGCAGAGGCCGGGAGCGCGGCGGCGGCGGCCGCGAGCAGTGAGCGAGCGGTGGCGGTGGCGGCGGCCGCGAGCAGCGAGCGGGTAGCGGCGGCAGAGACCGCGAGCAGTGAGCGGGTAGCGGCGGCAGAGGCCGGGGCAGTGAACAGGCGGCGGCGACCGGGGGCAGTGAGGGGGCAGCGGCGGCGGCGGCAGCCGATGGCGGTGAGGGACCGGCGGCAGCGACAAATGTGGAAGAGACGGACTTCCGGGCTACGTATGACAGAGAAAAGAGGAAATGGACTGTGGTGTGGAAATGGGCCGAGGGTGTCAAACCAGAGAGACTGTTCAATCAGGCTACCGAGTACCGTATAACGCCTGCGGTGCGGAGTGCGTATGAGGAAGAGCTGTCTGCATGGGTGGCCAACGGATGGCTGCAGCCGTATGACGAGCGGCTGCACGGCCCGGTGGGACCATCCCTCTGATGGCTGTCGTCAACCCAAACAAGGACCAAGTACGACCAGTAATGGACTTCAGGGAACTCAATGACCACGTCATTGCTCACACCGCCGACGCAGACGTGTGTGCCGAGAAGCTGCGGGAGTGGCGTAAGCTGGGGCGAGACGCCGCACTGATCGACCTCCGTAAGGCCTACCTACAGATTCATGTTCACGAATCTCTCTGGTCCTACCAGACGGTCGTATTCCGTGGCACCCGGTTTTGCCTGACCCGTCTGGGATTCGGGTTCAACATAGCGCCGCTGGTGCTGAAGAAAATCCTGGCTGCAGTGCTGAGCTGGGATTCCCGAGTCGACCGTGCGGCGTCTCCTTACGTGGACGATATTTTCGTCAACGAAAGTGTCGCCCCCGCGCAGTATGTGGAAGCCCACCTCCGCCGGTATGGTCTCGACTGTAAGCCAGCCGTGCGACTGTCCGATGGCGCCCGTGTGCTCGGACTGCGCGTCGAGGGAGAAGCGGAAACGACTCGCAATGGACGTGACGCATGTCGGTGGCGCTCACTACCTGACAATCATTGATTGCGGTCCGTCCCGGTTCACGGTGTGGCGGCGCATGCGGGGACAGACCAGTGCTTGTGTAATTGAACAGCTAGAGCAGCTGTTCTGTGAACGGGGAGCTCCGTTAGAGCTTCTCACGGACAATGCTACGGCCTTCCGCAGTGCAGCATTCGGAGACTTCGCGCGGCGGTGGGGGCTCGCGGTCCGGTTCCGTGCCGCTCATGCGCCGTCTGGAAACGGGGTGGTGGAAAGATGTCACCGAACGGTGAAATCTGTCGTGGCTCGGTCACAGTGTTCGGTGGCTGAAGCCGTCTACATGTACAATGTGACCCCGAAGGACGGGATGGGACATGAAACGGCGCCCGCGAACGCAGTACATCGGTACGAGCTGCGCGTGCGTGGCATTGACAGAGTGGTGGATGAGCCGAGCGTGGTGGTATGCAAATTTAGCGTCGGCGACCGTGTGTGGGTTCGAGACCCGAGCCGTCGGTGCGATAAGCAGAGCTCGCTCGGTACCGTCACCAAAGTGCTGTCCGCGCAGACCGTGGAGGTCGACAGGATGCCTCGGCACGTGCGCGACCTGCGTGTCGCCAGCATGGGGCGTGATGACGCGTGTGAGGAAAGGGGGGCGGAGGAAGGCTCTGATGTAGACGAGCCGAGCCTGTTCCGAATAGCGGCTCCGCGTGCGGCTCAGGGCGCAGAACGCGAGGTCAGGGAGGCCGGGGCGCCGGAGGCGGAGCCAGGGCCAGGAGGGAACATTGTGAACCCAGCAGTTGGCGGTCACGATGCAAACCTAGAGCCGCAGCCGCCGAGGAGGAGTGGTCGTGCTGTAAGGCAGCGCGCCCATTGTGTCATGTGCCAGTGAGACGCGTTCTATGATGTGTATGACCTTGTGTGTGATTTGTCATGTCTTGTGATCTGAGATCAGGGGGGAGTGTGATGTGTGTGTACGGCGCCGTACAACGCTCGCAGAGGCGGCCGGCCGATTGTGTGGGTCGGTTACTCAGCCCCGTCTGGCGGGAGTCAGCTGACAGCCGCCCGGACCGGCCGGCGCGGCGGCATTGGGAGACGGGAGAGGCAGGGGAGAGGTGTGGGGCGAGGTGCCGGGAACGTGGAATTTAAATACAGAAAGTCGGCAGCTCTGTTGTCGGTTTCATTTCCTTACACAAGGTCAGGTGACGTCAGTGAGCGGGGCGGACCGTGTCCAGGTATGTCGGGCACGTAAAACTTTCGTCTCTAAATTCTGCCGGACGCCAGGAATTGCGCGATCGGGTGGTGGGGTCAGGACCTGCGCAACAAGCTATGCTTAGCGTGGATCCTGACCTCGGAAATCCATCCATTCAAAAACATTCGGACTAAATTTATAAAAAAAGGAAAAAAAGAGAGAAAAAGAAGTAAGGAATGTAACGCACAAATGAATTAGACAAGATCTCATTTTTATCGTAATTGCTTGTCTATTATAAATTAAAGGTATTCTTTCCTATCAATAACTTCTATTTCCATAGATTACATCTTTATTTATTGAATTCAACGCCAGCAAATATACGAAGTAGTAGTCAAAGTAGTGTATTTGCAGTACATGTAGTAGTATTTGGAAGCGATCATATTAGGTTCTACTACGAAGTAGTAGTCGAAGTAGTGTATATTTCAGTATTGTAGTAGCATTTGGAAGCGGTCAGCGGTCGTTCCGACATTTTTTAACCCCCAAGCCCATTTATCCCTTTTATGCCCGGAATATCGAAAAAGGATAAATAAAAACATTGTAGATAAGGCTTGTAGATATCTGTTCCAGAAGTCAGATTTAAAATATGTACCAAAGTTTACGAGCCAGCTTCGTCTGAAAGTCATCGATTTAGCATGGGAACCCAATGGTGTAGTAGGTTTTTAACGCCCAAACGCCCGAGTGTTGCCAACTGTTACTGGTGGGGGCTGATTTATACAGACCTCGTCCGTGGTCATTAGTAAATAGTACAGATTAATATTACCGGTCTGTTATTACCGTTTCTTTGGCCTTGATTACCACCGAGTCGGTTCAGTTCTTATACGGCCTTGGGTTCAGTGACTGGATGCATTGCCTGGATCAGAATGCCGAGCGTGCGATATTGTAGTATAAGAGGGTGCAAATCCCAAAATAGATACGGGGGCGACCATGAATTGAACACCACGATTTTCTGGTAGGTTCTTGTTACTGTTACCTTACTTTACCTTACCCTTACCTATGAATTTTACACAGACCAGGTATTTCATGTATTTGTTCCATGGAAATGCTTGCTTCATTGGTTCTATAGAAGTATAATGGTAACTATTTTACTGCAGTCCATGATAGAAATATGGATATAATACTATCTAAATATAATGGGAAATTGTATTAATATCCAGACAATTATTGCATATATGACACTGGAAAGCTAACATAGGTGGACATGTTTTGTCATTAAACACTTGATCAGCACCTTCTGATTCATTGTATAAAATCTAATCTTGCCTAATGAAGTCTTTTATGATGAAATGTCCACTATGGGCCGGTTCAGGGGGGTGTACTCCGCTCCTTCAACGTTGGTAAAAAGTGTGACGACCGCGAGCAGCTTCCAGCATCTTGGCCGTGTTTATCAGATCTGCTCATAAGCTATATTTGGCTATCAGCTAGTATTGACCAATCAGTCTCAACAGTGATTGGTCAGGTTGTGATGACGTGAAGGCGGGGGAGAATCGTTTGTTTACATTTCAACGGGTTCGCCATATTGGTTCTCTGGCAATGTACGGGCGTGTGTGCGTGTGCATTTTTAAGCATTTACTTATTTTATGAAGAGTAAAACAATATTTAGAGGTGTATATGAAAGCCAACATAATAATTGTATCTGTCAACATAGCAGTATTTTCCCAGAATACCTCAAGCTAAAAATTTACACCCAAATCTGTGCGTTCTTTAGCTGAGGACATCTGCAAAAATTGTTGACAAAAGAGGCTGTAGGAGTAGGTTAGCTATATTTTTTGTATTTTTCAAGGACGTAAACCCATAGATTGTATCACCTTATATAAACAGCCTAGAAAATTCATACCAATGTGACTGATATCAGTATTACTTAGGTTTTGAGACACCATTATGAGTAGTACCAGTGGCGGCGGATCATATTTTCAGATGGGAGGGCAAAGAAACCCAGAGGGTCCCCTTGGAAAAAGGGCCCCTTGCACGGCCAAGGCCCCCCCCCCCCAAAAAAAAAACGAAATGGTATCTCCTCAGATTTAGGCCACTATATTTTGCAGGTCCTCTAAATGGTCGCAAAAAAAAAACGTTGGAGGCACATTGTTGAAGTCTCAGCCTTCTGAGGGTCGCAAAAAACGTTGGAGGCACATTGTTGAAGTCTCAGGCCTTCTGAGGGCCCCCATGGCCCTCAGAAGGCCTACTGAGCCTACTGAGGGTCCCCCTCAGGCCGACTGAGGGCCTTCTGTCAGCCTTAGAAGGCCCCTCAGGCTGGCTGGGGCACATCGGGGCCCTGGGCCATTGTTTCGGTCAAAAGGAGAAATCGAACCAACTTCTTGGATGGTCCCTCTTAAAAATGTATGGGGGAGGCAAAATCATATGTTTGCCCCCCTCCCCCCCCCCCCCCCAACTTCTTGAGTGGGCAGGCAGCTTCCCCCTCTGCCCCCCACCCCTTATTCGCCGCCACTGAGTAGTACCTAATGTTACTGGTCCTGTGCTGTAGACCTGTGGCTTGCACTAATGAACACAAATTGCCAAGTGTCTATAGTAATGACTATACAATTAATGATAATAATGTGACTTATGAATTACAGGACATATGGGTGCAGGTGCATAGGGGTACATTCATTTTTGCCTCCCTCCCTCCCTCCCCCCTGAGCCCGGGTCGCGCCCATGTCGCCCCCACCAAGCGCGCGTAGGGCGCAATTTTTTGTATCTGGCCGAAATCTTGGATCCGCGCCCCCCTGACCGAAATCTTGGATCCGCGCCTGTACTATGGCACGAGAAGGAATAACAATGCCAAACAAATACAATATATTTGATGAGGCTTTATGTCTCCCTAGGCAATTCATTGTGATACATTCACATTTTCCACGCCGGGTAATGGCATCAAAATACACTTATCATCGTTTCGAGCGGCGGTCGGCCCGGGCGGCCGTACCTAATAGAGGTGCCACTTTTCTACCCGCTTAGTGCTTATCCATGAGACGTGGGTAGTTACTACCCATGTGGGTAGCTGTGGGTAGCACAAACAATCATTTGGCTGAAGTGGGTAGGTGGCGGGTAGCAGAATTTTCAACTTTAAAAAAAGGAAAGTTTTAACCGGTATTTCAGTGAATGTGCTTTCATTTCAGCAATATCATTCAAGTTTATTGCATGAATTTGCATAATTTAAAGGTTTTTGCTTTAATTGTCTTCAATCCCAAAATAGTGCAATTTATGGTGAGGGTAGTTGTGGGTAGTGGACAGCTTATTTGAGCATGTGGGTAGTGGTGAGTAGTTGAACAGTGTTTTGGGCGCGGCGCGGGTAGTCACAGGCCTGAAAAGTGGCAGCTCTAGTACCCAATCGTTGAACTTTGCGCAGATATAACAGCAAATATTGGTCTGATTGCATTTATTTTCAGCGACATCCGGCAGAGCGGTTGATTTGTGACATATTACATATTACAAGTTTTGAAATCGACCGGTAAGCAAAGCAACTAAGCGCGATCTGAGCTTCAGGCACGCGCGCACTAATGGTGTGTACGGCGGCCGTCCGGCCGCGTCCCCCGCCTTCTACGTCACAGCGACTCCGGGGTCGCGGCTACTAAATTAGTGTTTGTCACCACTTTTTCGGCCGGAGTGTTCTACCTGGTTTATACAGCCTTGGGCCGGTTCCTGTGGCGCCTCTAACCTCCAAGTTGCTCCAACTTTCAACTCAACTGTCCTAGGCGTACACAAGGGCGGGGGGAGGCAAATGGGCCATTGCCCCTCCCCCTAAAGGTCTGTTCATGTTGAAAAAGTTTGGTTAAAAAAAATGAATGAGTTTTTGTTTGTTTTTTAGGAAAAAGTTGGGCGATATTCTGCTTTTGCACACCTTTATAGTACTGAGAATACTGAGAATGTCCGTTTTGAGTGCAGTTCTAATGAAATAAGATGTGTAGAATTAGTATAAAATATTTGGTTTTCCTATAAAAAGGTGTGCAAAAGCGGAATACGAGCAAAAATTGTTGAAAATATGCCCCTCAAAAAATATATTGGGTCAAATATCGTGAGTGTTTTTGGGCTGGGGTACTTTATGCCCCCTAAGCAAAAATTGCCCCCTCCTGGAGTGAATCCTGTGTACGCCACTGGCAACTGTTCTATCCTTTTGCACAGACAGTTGCAAGTTGGAGCAACTTGGAGGAGGTTAGAGGCGCCACAGGAACAGGCCCTATGTCAGCTTTCCTGGGTTGTTTGTCTAATGGGGAAATGATCATTTTCTTGTAAAACAAGATGCATCAACAATGCAAGTTAACTGCTGTTAAACTGGGCTCGTCATAACCAGTGGCGTACCCAGGATTCACTCCAGGAGGGGCAATTATTGCTCAGGGGCATAAAGTATCCCCACCAAAAAAAACTCAGGATTTGGCCAGCTATATTTTTAAAAGGGCATATTTTCACCATTAAAAAACAATTATCGATCAAAGGGGCACGTACAGACCTTCAGGGGGGGGGGGGAGAATTGTCATGTTTGTCCCCCCTTGTGTATGCCTTTGGCCCTGACCTCATACTTTGCCCATATTCCTGCATTTCATCCAAATTTGAAGGTAAAGTTTCATTGTTTGGTTGTGTCAAAATACTGTACTTTTCACGCTGTGCATGGTGAAAATCAAATCTTCGGTCACATCAAAATAGCTTACTTTTCCTGCCAATACTTTAGAGTGTTTTAGTGTGTGAATATTGTCTACACTATTATAACATGAAAGTCCATTGTTAGAACCTGACTGAAGCGTGCGGCCAGGTAGGGGATGAAGTACAACCTTGTGGAGAAACTTTATATAACCATCATGCATTATTTTGGCTTAAATATTTATATTGTTACAACAAATTTTGTATTTTAAAACATTGATACATCTACTGTGAAGGACAAGGGCTCCGCCATAGGTTTGAAGTTGGGGGGACGTAGATTCATGAGCTCAACGAGATATAGGTTGAGTACATGATTATGTGATATGGTGGGAACCGGGCTCTACGCCTGACCGTCCCCCTGATACACGCCTTTGCCAGCAACGGGCCCCTGCCTCGATAAGGCCTGACCAAGACCGGGCCCCTATCAGGAACGGGTCCGTGCTATCAAGAATTTGCAAAGACCGGTCCTTCGTTTTGACTGAGCCCCATATCACGTATTTGCCGGCACCGGGTCCTGCCTCGATCAGGCCTGATCAAGACTGGGCCCCTACCAACCAGGCACTGGCCCGTGTCACCAGAACGTGCCCGTATCAAGAATTTGCAAGCACCAGGCCCTGTTGTGACGGGACCCTCGTCCTGGCCGGGTCCCATATCACGCCTTTGCTAGCACCGGGCCCCCGTGTCGATCGGGACTGACCAAGAACGGGCCCGTATAACTAATTTGCAAGGACCGGGCCCTATTGTGACGGGGGCCTCGACCTGGCCGAGCCCCATAGCACGCCTCTGCCAGCACCGGGACCCGAACGGGCCCCTACCAGGAACGGGCCCTTATATAAAACAAAATGGAAGGAGCGGGCCCTGTTAAGTGGCCGGGTCCCTCGTCCTGACCGGGCCCCGTATCACGCCTTTGCCAGAACCGGGCCCTGCCTCGATCGGACCTGACCAAGACCGGACCCTACCAGAAAGGGCGTATCAAGAATATGCAAGTACCGGGGCCTGTTGTGATCGGGCCCCATATCACGCCTCTGCCAGCACCGGACCCCTGCCTCGTTCGGGCCCCTCCCAGGAACGGACCTATGCCAGAAACGGGCCCGCATCAAGAATATGCAAGGACCTGGCCCTCGTCCTGGCCGGGCCCCATATCACGCCTTTGTCAGCACCTGGCCCCTGCCTCGATGAGGCCTGACCAAGACCGGGCCCTGCCAGGTATGGGCCATAATACGGGTCCCTTTGATGCGTGTCCCTCGGAAATATCGAGGGGGGTCAGCTGACTCTTTTGACCCCCCCTGGGTACGCCACTGCCAACTTACCTCGGGCTACTCCCGCTACTTGCTGTCAGTGGTACCTAGAGACAGCGAGCGTCGCCACGCCCCCCCCCCCACCCCCAGGATCGCTGACCCCCAAACCCATGAATGCCCCGCCCCCTTAAAATTGTATGGCGACGCCACTGCCTAGAAAGGTGACTTGTTGGTTAAGTTGGCGTACTTTCCGCTTCTAAAAAAGCTGAGCGACTTATACATATGCGCATTACTGCTAAGTTGCAGTGGCATGGCTGTTAATTAACCACAGTCCACACCAGGCACGGCCGTACGTAGCCAAGGGGGGGGGGGGGGCGGGAGCGCCTCCCCCCCCCCCTCCCCTGGAGGCCAGGAGGGCCTTTTTCGGCGCGCTGCGCGCGCCGAAAAGGGCCGACGAGACCGCGCGAAGCGCAGCATCATGGTCTCTTTACCACGCGAAGCGTGGTCTTTAGAGAGTTTAGAGGACTGCAGAGGCCCTTTAGGGCCACCAGGGCCCTCTCTGAAAGACCAGAGGGCCCCTTAGACATTCCAAAGAGCCCTGTGCCTGTCAGATGGCCCCTGGCCAGACCGAAAGGGCCCCTGAGCGGGTCAGATGGCCCCCTGAGCACGTCGAATGGGCCCCTGAACACGTCGAATGGCCCCTAGCCAGCCCAGAGTGGCCCCTGGGCAGGTCGATAGGTCCCTGAGCATGTCGGCAGGGCGACAAAGCGGCAAGCGCAGTCCCTTGGTAGGTCATAAGGTTGGAGCAGGTTGGAGGGCCCCTGGACAGACCAGAGGGCCCCCTGAGGACTCGAACACAGTCATCATGTCTGATATTGGTACAGGCAATATTGTGTGAGGCTGGGGCATGAATCAAACCTATGTTTGATATGTATATGGATAACACATATACATATCTTCATATACATATACAAAGATATACATATCTTCATTGTTCACTACTTACATGTTGTTGCATTCCAGTTTTCAATTTCTAATGGTTGATAATGTGTGTTGATAATGCTAATGTTTCAGTTTTCCTACCTCAAGTGATGAAAGAACCAAATGGCTGCTTCAGTGCGGGATAACAGAAGTTGGCAAGAAGGGGGGAGTGTGCAGCAAGCATTTCTACCCATCCGCAGTGTGTCCTCGTGCAAAGTTTACATCAAGAATGCGTCTGAAGAAAGGCGCTGTTCCTTCACTGCTGGTGAGCTATTAAAGAAAATAGGTCACCTTGAAAAAGCCTTAAAATTTGGCTATACAGGGTATTTCTAGCTGAAAAAATACGAATATGGCATCTGTTTGGACGATAGATGGATATCCGCCGAAGATATCCGTCGGGTGTCCGTCGTCGGGTGGGGATATCCGTCGGGTGTGCGGGCGGAGGGGGGGGGGGGGGGAGGGAGCGGAGCGGACTCCTGTCGGAGCGGTCCTGGGGCACGATAAAGCCGCCCCGACCCACCTCCCCCCGGAGGCGATGCCCCTACTATTACAAGGTATATGAGGAGACTGGTCACTGATAATGACAAGAATTCAATGCATGCATTTTTAAAGCATATGTTGTTTTGTGATGTCAGTGCGTCATGTATTGTGTACTCTAATAATTATATGTTGTGACAAATACAGTGGTAACTGTATTGTGGGCTTAACCACACATCTTGGACGTTTTCTGCTTCTCTAACAATGACGTTTATGTCTCTTCAGCTCGAGACCCAGCCAACTGGAGGCAGCATCACCAAACCAGCACCACCCGTGCCATCTTCATTGCCTGGCCCGTCTTCAGGAGATGGTGGGATGGCACCCATGGCAACTTCAGAGAAAATTATGGAAGGGTGTGTACCCAGGTGCTCATTAGGCATACTATACTACTGTATGCATAGCTTTTGAATATATTAAATATATGTCACCAATTCAAATAAGGGGTCTGCCAACTTTGGAGATACTCTCTAGCTTGTGCTGCTTTACCATCTTGTAGAGCCTGTATGCCTGCTAACAAAGATGCATAGCTTGAGTGTGAATGGGTTCTGGTACTCTTTCCTCAAGTCCGAAATGCATTTCAAAATAAATGTAGAGGAAATTCAAGCTACGAGCCTGAAAAGAGCACTACTATGAATGTTTGTGACGTCATTGTTTGTTAATGCTTTGTAATCGCTCGTTGTTGGGTATGCAAGAATGTCTAGTTATTGACTTGAACCACGGATGAGAGATACCTGCGGGGTTCGGCCGCGGGCGGAGAGTTGAGATACCTGCGGGGTTCGGCCGCGGGCGGAGAGTTGAGATACCTGCGGGGTTCGGCCGCGGGCGGAGAGTTGAGATACCTGCGGGGTTCGGCCACGGGCGGAGAGTTAAGATACCTGCGGGGTTCGGCCACGGGCGGAGAGTTGAGATACCTGCGGGGTTCGGCCACAGGCGGAGAGTTAAGATACCTGCGGGGTTCGGCCACGGGCGGAGAGTTGAGATACCTGCGGGGTTCGGCCGCGGGCGGAGAGTTGAGATACCTGCGGGGTTCGGCCACGGGCGGAGAGTTAAGATACCTGCGGGGTTCGGCCACGGGCGGAGAGTTAAGATACCTGCGGGGTTCGGCCACGGGCGGAGAGTTGAGATACCTGCGGGGTTCGGCCGCGGGCGGAGAGTTGAGATACCTGCGGGGTTCGGCCGCGGGCGGGGAGTTGCCGATCAAGGTATCTCTCATCCATGGTGGAATCTAACTTTCCGCATCTAACCTTTTTCAGACATGTGTGTCGTGTGACAAGGTTGGTGTATTTGGTGTTTGTTATTTGGTGTTTGTTACAATGTTG
>JAXIVJ010000711.1:115000-125000 GCA_036785665.1 Chirona hameri | reverse complement strand
CGTGAGCGGACGGAACATGGATCAGTTGCGATGGTCCGGCCCTGGTTCAACGCCGTGGTACGTGGAGTGGGAAGCAGCCGAGCAGAAAGGGGGAGTGGCGGAGTCGGATCGGAATAGGATCCAGTATAGGAACATGAACTGCTCCACTGCCTAAACAGATCTTTTAATTGTCCCCTGCACGGTTGCTTTCCACGTGCCCCGAGTCATGTCTGTCACGTCAGCTGTCACTAATGAAGAAAGATGCGTGGGAGCGCAGTAGAGGGGAGAGGAACAGGGGTCAGGTTCAACCGTCTCGCTCATCAGCCGGACCGGGGCAGCGTACGGCCGTCTCACCCCTCAGCCAGACCGGAGAAGCGTATGGGCGTCTCACCCCTCGGCCCTCAGCCAGTCCGGGGCAGCGAACGGCCGTCTCGCTCATCAGCCGGACCGGGGCAGCGTATGGCCGGCTCGCTCCTCAGCCGGACCGGGGCAGCGTATAGCCGTTTCACCCTTCAACCAGACCGGGGCAGCGCATGGCCGTCTCGCCCTCAGACCGGTGCAGCGTATGGCCGTCTCGCCACTCAGCCAGACCGGGGTAGCGTATGACCGTCTCTTCCCCCCCCCCCCCCCCGCAGCCGGACTGGGGCAGCGTATGGCCGTTTCACCCCTCAGTCAGACCGGTGCAGTGTATGGCCGTCTCGCCATTCGCACATCACACAGACCGGGGCAGCGTATGGCCGTCTCCCCCTCAGCATGAATTAAGGGAGGGATCATTATCCGCGGTAAACGTAATTACGAGCGAGCGCGAAGCGCTCGCACGTCTTTCCGTGGTATATGGGAAAAATCTGAATATGAGCGGCTCGGCCCGGCCCGGCCCGGCCTGACCCGTGGCGACGCTTTTGAGAAGCTCATATCTCTGCAACCACACGTCCGATTGACAAGCTGACTTCTTTGCTGAGCAGCCCCATCCAACCGACCCTGTTTGAGACCAGTACCGACTCATGTGAGTGCCTACCACTGCGCGTGGCGCGTGCCGCGTGATGGGTGTTGAAAAGTGCTTTATCGCAAAAACTCTGCAACGGCTGAGCCGATTGTGTGCAAATTTGGTGTGTGGTTAGGGACCCCTCGGCCGTCAATTTTCCCACAAGTCAGGGGTGGGGTACGTGCACACCCCTATTATATATATCTCAGGACCGGCTGAGCCGATTGTGTTCAAATGTGGTGTGTGGTTAGGGACCTCTCATCTGCCAGTTTACCACAAGTCAGTGGTGGGTTGCATCTGCACGTGCGCACGTGCACACCCTATTCTGTATCTCAGGAACGGCTGAGCCGATTGTGTTTGAATTTGGTGCATGGTTAGGTACTTCTCAGCCACAGCTTTTCCACAAGCCAGGGGTGGGGTGGCTTTGCACGTGCGCACGTGCACACCCTATTCTATATCTCTGGAACGGCTGGGCCGATTGTGTTCAAATTTGGTGTGTGGTTAGGGACCTCTCAGCCCCACGTTTACACCAGTCAAAGGTGGGTGCCTCTGCACGTGCGCACGTGCGCACCCTTTTTTGTATCTCAAACTACTTGCCCGATCAAGTTGAATTTCCCCATACATTTCCTTCGCGCTCGCTCGTTAATCGCCAACTACGGGTTTTCCCAGAATAATTGAGTTACATAGTAAAACGTACTTATAAAGGTGGTAGAAGTCCCACGGTAGCCACATTGTTCTGGAAATGACCTCTTCTGCACGTAAGGACATTCCAAAGTGCGCGGTGATGCCAACGCGTATTTTCTGCAGGACCGGCTGAGGCAGAGCCAGTCATCTCTTTTATGCTAATAAAAACACCTCACTTATGACATATTTCCGGTAAAAGAAGCAATATTTGAAAGAAAATAAACTTGTTTTGTTCCAACGACACCAGCAGTTACCTAGTTTTCCCATACAATTCTATATTTTTCATGAATTTTCATGCCAAAAAATTAATACGCCACCACCAAATTATCAACGCTAAAGGCCAGAGATAAGAAAACCACAACAACACAAAACCTCAACGAACAGTGTGTAGTAATACAAAGTCCCGTCAGGTTTGAATTGCATCATAATTTTGTGATCCAGTGTAGGACTGGCCAGAGATAAGAAAACCACAACAACACAAAACCTCAACGAACAGTGTGTAGTAATACAAAGTCCCGTCAGGTTTGAATTGCATCATAATTTTGTGATCCAGTGTAGGACTTGCAGATAATTCAAAACTCTAAAATTGATCTTAAGATAAAAGTGGTGGACAGTAGTGCCGATCAAGTACTCGTTATATGATACTTGTCTCGAAAAACGCCCAAGTTGTAACGCGGATAATTGCTGAAATAATGGACTAAATGAGCATTGAGGTCCCTGTTATATGTCTTAAACGTGTTTAAAGCTCATACAACTGCAAAAGAGTGCATTTACTTTCAGGACGGAAACCCGTATAATCCCTTTAAATAGGATCGTACCTTGGGCGCAAGTATCCGTATCCCGTTCGAAATATTCGCACCGTACCGAGCCGCATGCGGCGACAGCCGAGTCGGACCAGAGCACCAGTGACGTCACGTTCATGTTGAAGGTTGTGGCGCTAAAATCCCCGGATGACTCTACCTCTCTTATACGGCCTTGAGTGTGTGTGTTGTGGTTCTTGTGGTTGTCGGAGCCCGTCGGCGGTGGACGTGTTGTGTATATGCTGGTATTTATTAATTTTATAGTTAAGTTATCATGGGCCAGGGACGGAGCAAGTTCACACTAGATAAAACGCGATTTCACCGATGACCGACCCCACCCCTCCGGCCAATAACATTGGGCTGAAGAGCGACATTTGATCCGGCAAATTCTGCCCGATTTGGACTCTTGCTATGTCCTGTAACGAGCTATAAGTCACTTTATTGTCATTTATTGTATAGTCATATAGTCATTACTAGAACTTGGCAAGTTGTGTTCATTAGTGCAAGGCACAGGTTCACAGCACAGTACCAGTAACATTTGGTACTACTCAGTACTCAGTGGCGGCGGATAAAGGGTGGGTGGGGGCAGAGGGGGCAGCTGCCCGCCCACTCACGAAGTGGGAGGGGGGGGGGGGGGGGCAAACATATGCGCCGATGATGGGTCAATCGTGCACTGAATATGTAGATGCACACTTAGGGCCCCTGAAGCCGACCTAGAGCCCCTTAGGCCGACTGAGGTCTCAAGCCAAATGAATGCCCCCTCAAGCCGACCGAAGGCCCCCACAGGCCAACATAGAGCCCCTTCAGGTCGACAGAGGGCCTTCAGGCCGACAGAGGGCCCTCAGGCCGTCAAATGGACAGAGGGCCCTCTCATACAGAGGGTCCCTCAGGCTGACAGAGGGCCCCTTAGGCTGACCAAAGGCCTCCTCAAGCTGGCCAAGGGCTACATCAGGCGGTTAGAGGATCTTTCAGGCCGATAGAGGACCCCTCAGGCCGACCAATGGCCCCCAGACCAACACAGTGCCCCCTCAGACTGACCGAGCCCCCAAGACCAGTGGCGGTCGCAAGGGGGGGGGGGGGGGGTCATGCCCCAAAGGCTCATGAAGGGACCAACATATATTCTCCCCCCCCCCTAAAGTTACTTGGATGTCAGGTGGGCTCGAAGGGCCCGCCTGGGCGGCCCTCTGGAGGTCGGAGAGGACCCTCTGGAAGGAAGATGAGGCCCACTGGGGGCCAGAATGACCCCGGAGGCCAAAGTGAGCCCTCTTGAGGCCAGAGTGGGCCCTCTGAAGGTCGGAGAGGGCCCTCTGTATGCTGGAGTGGGCCCTATAGAGGTCGGAGTGGGCCCTATGGAGGACAGGGTTCCCTCTGTAGGCCACAGCGGGGCCCTGTGGAGGTCAGAGTGGGCCCCTGGAATCCAGAGGGCCCTATGATGGTGAGTGTGATGCCTCTGGAGGTCAAAGTGGTGGTCCTCCTGTAGGTCAGAGTGGGCCCTCTGGACACCAGAGGGTCCAATGATATGCAGAGGGGCCCTCAGTGTCCTGAATTTCATAAATATGAGTGGAAAGCCACACCCAAATGAACTTTTGTTGTGACGTCGCTTTTCATCGAAACGACGTCACTAGCGATCGAGTTAAATAGTATTAAAATCAAAACTCGATAAAAAAAACATGATCTTCCTACCTACTGGCTACTTAGGTCTCTACCTAGTACCTACCCATTAAACAGTATGTCATACACAAACACCTCAGTCCTTACCCAGCACCACCACCCCACCACCACATATCAACACACTACCCAAGGCCGTACGTCCGACACACACTACCATGCCGGAAAGCCAGTGGATTTTGCGTCTTGTATTTACTGCGCCAGAGACGTCTCAGAATATTCAGCTGCCATATGAAGCAAATTCAGGTACCATTCGCAAAACAAACTACCTGCGAAGGACGTCGAAATAGTTGATATTTTCCACTTCTCAGTTTAGTAGCTTTCCCACCATCTGAGATACTTTTAAGTGGCACAGCGGGAATAAGGGATAGTTTTTTCTGCATAAAAGTCCTATGAACTTGCATTGAAATTGCGTAATTGTATTTACATTATTTTTTTCCCGAAAACCATGCGAGTCGCCATAAAACAGCCCAGCGCTTGTACCTCGATACATATAATAATATCAACAGATTGAGAAAGTTTCCAATACAAAATATAACTGTTATTCCCTTAAATATGTATACATCGCACGTTGGCAAAGAAAAACACATAAAGATTATCTACATTTGTGAGAAATGATTGTTTTATGAAGGACGTCGATTCAGCTTTGACTTTGTCTAACGAGGACGTCAATTCGGAACTGAAAAGTTCATCAGTAAGGAAGCAAAATTAATTTTCTTAAAATGTGATGGCATTATTGGTCTCCCTACTTGCTGTTTTGCCGAAAATTAAATATCCTGAGAGGGTACCATTGGCCTCCCGCGCCAATGTTTTGGCGGGTCTGCAATTTATCGGCATCACTCTTTCCAACTGAAGGTCCCAGGATTACGCTACAATGACGTCATAGAAATGAGGATCCTGTAACCCCAGAAGATGAGAATAGGTGACGCTGTGGGTGGGTGGGGAACATTTGCGAGTTCAATTTGCAAAGTTCGTGCTGTTTACTTTTGAGTAGGTATGCTAATTAATTTCATATATTTATGCCTATCTACATTGTGTGGTTGAAAGAAGAATGTGACTTTGTCAGAGACTCAGAGTGAGTGGATTGTTTACCTGGCCTGATATAGCATAGCATAGCACCTCAACCTATGACAACATGATCATGATCTGGACAACACAATTTAATTGTTCTTGTTCCCGTAGCTTTGGCTATCATTGCCCCCAAAAACGAAACAGTTCTGAGGTAGGAGAAAGGGCACCATGATCATCAAGTTTCACAGACAACTGTTTATTTTCCTACTCTGCTTCGGATACTGGTACTTTAGTTGCTGATCTGCTGTAACAAACAAATAGTCAATTGATGTGTTTTGGGGAAGGTGCAAGTCAGTAGTAAGAGTGCCTGTATCAAGCTCCAAACTGCATGGAAAAAGTGACGTGGGGCCCTTTCCCCGGAGCTGAGGATGGGATTATAACATGAGGTGCCCCATCTCAATCTGGAAGCAAAAAGCATGACAAAAAAGAGAGTCCCTCCAAGACAATTTTCCCTGGAGTTTTACCTGTCCATGGGGCATGAACACATGTGGAGTTTCCTATTTAAATGGTGGGGTGACTGCCCCACCAACTTTGTGTTTTGACCCACCAACTTTTGTGAGATTTGAAGGTTTCCTGGCGTTGGCCATGGCCCCCCGAGCAAAACAAAATGTACACTAGATAAAGAATGAGATTCTCTTGACGACCCGACCCCCCCTCCCTCCTGTCAACAACATATGTCTGAGGACCAAATTTGTTTTTACCACCGACGTGCCCCCCCCCCCCCCTGCAAAAAAAAATCCTGGCTACGTGCCTGCCTATGGCTGAACTCTGAAGCATGTGTGTTGTGTAGTGTACTGCATTCCATTTGTATTTTCGTTTGAATTGTGTTCCCGCACGCAGCTCACATGCGTTGTACGTACTCACGCTCACATGTGTTCCCGTACGCAGGTGTATACGTTGCTGGTTTTTTTTTTCTGACTAGTCTCGTGCGTTAGCCGTTTAGTATGTAGATATTAATCCGTATGCGGTATTCCCCCACTTCGTTCTGACGGGGAGTACACTGGTCGCGCCCAGTCGCGCCTCAGTCGCGTTCGTACATGTATTTGCGCCGCCCGTTACCGTACATACATGCGTACACATACGTTCTCAACAATGTGCATGATTGATCAGTGACAATACATGTGCCAGATGCGACACCTATTTCCCATTCATACCGGACCGCGTAAAGGATTAAAAGGTGTCTGTTTTCTTCGGACAATTGTATTTGTACAATAAGTTTCTATTTTTATATAGTTATCATCTGCTGGTCTCTACCTTTTTCCATAGGAAGTAAGTAATGCGACATTTGCTACGCAAAAGCAACCACATCACGATCACATGATTCATTGCAACAAGGCAAAACCCTCCTTAAATCGTATAATTCCAATGTCTTTTCTTAGTGACTGTTATTCACATTGAATAGGTGAGGATGAACTCTTGAACACAGGATTCGGTTGTTTGGTGTTGAGCAGTGGAGCAGGACAGACAGGCAACTGGTAGGACGCAGGAATGCAGGAGGCAGCCTTCAATAGACGCCATCTGGAATATAGGACATTACCGATATATGTACATGATGTTCATGATATTGTCACGCTTTTAACACATGCTTAGTTTTCAATTATCGGAACAGGTATTTGTTTATATAAATATACAGCAAACTGACTGCCCGAACTATGAAGCATCGATTGTTGGGTTATTATCATGCAAATTTTAACCTCAATATCGACCTCCTTCTAGAATAGTGACGTCCTATCAGCATTCATCACACTCTTGCAAAAAACAATTTCAGGACACTGGGGGCCCTATGGAAGCTGGTGAGGGCCCTATGAATGCCAGAGTGGACCATCTAGAGGTCAGAGTTGGCCCTCTGGGGGCTGAAGTGGGCCCTCTGGAAGTGGCGGCAGTGGTGGGCCCTGTGGAGGTGGAGGCCGGAGTGGGCCCTGTGGAGGTCAGAATGAGCCCTCCGAAAGCGAGAGTGGCCGTCGTGAAGCCAAAGGGACCCTCTGCAGACCAAAGTGGGTCCCCTGGAGGCCAGAGTGGGCCGTTTGAAGGTCAGAGTTGGCCAACTGGAAGTCAGAGGGGGTTAATTAGTATCCAGAGGGGCCCTCTGGAAGCCAGAGTGGGCCCTCTGGAAGCCAGAGGGGACATCCGGAAGCCGGAGTGGGCCCTCGGGAGGTCAGAGTGAGCTCTCTGGAAGCCAGAGGGGTCCAATGGTATCCAGAGGGGTCTTCTGGAGGTCAAAGTGGGCCATATGGAGGTCAGATTGGGCCCTCTGGAGGTCTGAGTGGGCCCTCTCCTCTGAATGTGGAGGCCGAATTGGTCCCTGATATCTCTAAATTTCAGTTGTTCGTCCCGCTAGTTGAACCGGGGAGTGTGCACGAGCCGTATTCGGGCCTGTTGGTTTTCGTTTATGCATCATGATTCGAGTTCAGAAACAGAAATGTCTTTGGAAATGACTGTCGGTCGTGCATGGGAGGATTCAGCTTGATCTCACCAGTAGTGCAGTGCAATAGTACATTATTGCCGTTGCCAATGTCCGTGTTGCCTACTTTGGCGCTGTCGGCCATGGCCGCCCGAACATGTTGCCGAACAATGGATTTAAAGTAGTCAGGATTTAATCAAATCAAAACGAAGATAGAAAAGTTGTTCAGAATTGCTTACTACATACCCTGGCAATTTTCGAAATCCGGAATGTTGCATTTCCACCCTGCTAACGACCATGCCTAGTGGACAGGGCTTTTACACTGCACTGTACAATGTATGTACATGTTTGATTTGTGTTTACTTGCATGTTCCAATGCCATGTTGTCATCATTTCAGCAGCCGGAGTCACCTGTTTGTAGCAGATATGCCGTCCAAGCAGCAGCAGAAAAGAATGAAGAACCAGGAGAAGTACAGGAGAAAGAAGGCACTGCAGGCCACCTTTGGACGGGGTGAGCCTTCCTGCCAGAGTATGATGGCTACAGCAGCAGGGATCAGATGGCCATGCAGTCAAAACACCCTTCAGCTGCACCTCCCTTCCTAATCATCAACACAACCACAGCAGTTCTGCTGCCGTTAAACCAGGGGCATCGCCACCAGGGGGGCCTCCCCAGGATCGCTCCGACCCAGCTCCGTCGCCCCCCCCCCCCCCGAGATTAGCGGGACGTTAAACTTTCGCCTCTAAATTCTGCCGGCGACTACGTCCGTGAACCGTGAAGTTAGCGACGGATTCAGCGACGGATTCGGCGACGGATTCAGATTTGGCCCAAACCTCGACCCGCAGTCAATTCTGGTATTAAAGGTCAAAGGACGAGGTACCGCATAACGTCCCGAATTTGTGGCGGGATCATTTCCAAGGTGATCCCATATGATAGACAGGGTCCATATCCAACGTTCGTCACCGTGACCTGACCTTGACCTTGGAGGTCAAAGGACGGGGTACCGCGTGCCCCGAATTTATGCCGTGATCTTTTCCCAAGTGGTCCCAGATGATAGACAGGCTGTATCTAACGTCCGTCATCGTGACCTAACCCGTGACCTTTGACCTTGGAGGTCAAATTCGAGGTCAAAGAACGGAGTACCTCATAACGTCCCGATTTTATGGCGGTATCCTTTCCAAAGTGGTCCGAGCTGATATACATGATCCATAGCAGTCACCGTGACTGATACACCGTGACCCGTGACCTTTGATCTTGGAGGTCAAAGGACGTGGTACCGCATAACGTCCCGAATTTTTGGCCGGATCCTTTGCAACGTGGGTTATCTGGTTCCTTTCCTTTCCTGGGATCCTTTCCCAAATATATGGTTTCACTTCAAAGCGTACATAAGGTTGTTTACGTTTGGGCGGATCCTAGCGGGCCTACTTACAGGCGTTTTGTCATTCCAGTTTTGATTCCCAGGGTGCGGGTTTTAGAAATCGGCTGTTAAGTGGGTCACATTGCTGTCTTGAAATGCTGAATACGTTAAAGCGAATAGTCCACCTTTAACATTAGTTTTTAACTGAGATAGCCAGATTGTCGGGAGTACTGAGAAATCTACAAATCTGATTTTTGTCTTCTCCAAAACGACCTAGTTGCTGAGTTGCAGCGCAAAAACCGTTGGGTATATTTGGTTATAGTTTAAAGCGACAAATCTTGTGATGTTTCGCATACGTCATTAGTATTCCTACCGCACTTCGTTTTCGCTATTTGAACCGACCGCCACCGAAACGCATCATGTGTTCATGAGCTAGAAATTGTATTGGGCAGAACTTTGTCAATTTTCATTGGATTTCCAATTAAAAATAATACCGACACTCGTCTTGAAAAGGCACACCTTTTGATGGGTGGCTCGTACCGGTAGCTCCAATATTCTCCGCCATAGAAGCACATACAGTATTGAATTCAATACATTAGGGATACATTCATGTGGTTAGGGCACGTGGTTACAGTTTTAGGTAATTACCTGTCAATTGTGAACCGATTTCCAATTGAAAATTACCAATAGATGCTTCGTGATAGATGCTTCGTGGCATTTGTTGATTGATGGCTGGTCGGTGTTCATGCAATATATTGATTAAATTTCGACAAAGTATGTTTTTTTATTACGTTGAATTGACGCTTAGCTCGAAATATTATTGGCTCTAACTTTGTCATTTTGCATTGGATTTCCAGTTGAAAATAATGGCGACACTCGTCTTGAAAAGGCACACCTTTTGATGGGTGGCTCGAACTTATATATATATATATATATATATATATATATATATATATATATATATATATATATATATATATATATATATATATATATATATATATATATATATATATATATATATATATATATATATATATATATATATATATATATATAT
>JAXIVJ010000711.1:107500-112500 GCA_036785665.1 Chirona hameri | reverse complement strand
TTTAAGAATTATAAGCCCAAGCTTTGTCTAAAAGTAATAAGCATGCTTGAAAGTTGAAGCATGGAGACTTGCAGGCAGAGACTTGAAACTGGCATATAAGTGGCAAACACAGATTCAGTTTGGTTATGTATGTCATGGCTGGTTAGGTTAGGTTCGGTTATATTTGTTTTCCTAGGTATGTATTTATTTTCCAGCTATTAGTTGTTTTTCAGGTGACGACTTAATGGCTATTGCAAGTTTGCATTCCAAATCACGCGATAATCATCACGGACGTGCAACCACGAAGGGCCCGAGTGGCTCACTGTTGCACTAACATTTTTGTCTTGGTTTTTACCAAATAATACCTAGAAACAGGGGCGTAGCCAAGGGGGATCCTAGGGATTCTAGGAACCCCCTATGCCCTCAAAGGGGCCTTTTGGGCCGACCCGCTTGGGCCCCCGGAGGGGGCCTAAAAGGAGGTGCCTCGGTGCTGGAAGAGCCTTCTGGTAGGCATCCGAACTAACGCGGTTACCTAGGTACCGTTGATAAACATTAAAGTACTCGGAACAATGTCAAACTCGGGGATAACCCCTCCTTCCCAAACAGGAGGGATCCGGGCCCAAGTAGGAGGTCCGGGACCATGCAAGAGGGTTTCGGGCCCACGCAGGTCCGGGTCCACGCAGGTCCGGGCCCACACAGGTCCGGTCCTACGCAGGAGGGTTTCGGGCCCACGTAGGAGGCCCGGGCAGGTCCGGCTTCCCGCAAGAGGGGCCCGGCCCAGGCATCCGGACTCAAGTAGGAGGCCTGGGCCAGGGCAAGAGGGTTTCGGGCCCACGCAGAGAGTATGGGCCCACGCAGGAGGTCCAGGCCCACGCAGGAGGGGTCCAGGCCCAAGTAGGAGGCCCGGGCTGACGCAGGTCCGGGCCCACGCAAGAGAGTTTCGGGACCACGCAGGAGGGGTCCGGGCCCAGGCAGGTACGGTTTCACGCAGGAGGGGTCCGGCCCACGCAGGTCCGAGCCCACGCAAGATTGTTTCGGGCCCACGCAGGTCCCGTCCCACGCAAGAGGGTTTCGGGCCCACGTAGGTCCGGGCCCACACAGGAGGGTCCGGGCCCACGCAAGAGGACCAGGCCCACGCAGAAAGAGTCGGCCCACTCAGGAGGTTCAGGCCCACACAGGAGGGGTCTGGGCCCACGCAGGAGGCCCGGGCCCAAGCAGGAGGCCCAGGCCCACGTAGGTCCGAGCCACGCAGGAGGGGTCCGGGCGCACACAGCTCCGGCCCACGGGAAGAGTACAATTTGCATTCCGAGAATGTTCAGGGCAACCGTGGCATACCAAAATAATCGTGCAACACGGTAAACCGCGAAATAATGTTAAAAAATATTTCCTTGAAGAGATTCGAACTCCGCATCAAGCAACGTCACCCAGATCAAAAGTTCGATACACTACCGACTACGCTATTTAGCTCGGGGCGCCTCCGCGCGGAGAAACGGGATGTGATCCGAGCCGCGGATGCGGCCGGTGTCTTGTGCAATGCAATTTTCATCCTGTACGCCGCAGGAATCAGACGTTAAATCAAGATTACGAGTGTTCCAGTTCCAAATATGCGCTAGTATTTGTATATACCGTGAATACGCTGCGCGATTTGTTGCGTCAGATTCGTCGTTTCAAAGAGTCAAAAGAGTCGGTGCTGCTAAAACATTTGATTCACGGCAGTCTCCCACGGAACTTTCATCCCGGAAATGAGGGTAACTTTGAGGGGCTATTTATTGCTAGTCTTCTGTGCAACAGATCATGTAATTATTATACTAGATAACGTAGCTTGAACTCCCTCGCCATCCATACAAAGATTACAGTCTATCTTTCACAAACAAACAAAATATTCGGCGTCCATGTTGTAGCCTGGACACCATTCAAATGATGATTTTTTCGGGAATTTCCAAAGGAGATATTCGGGTATGTTATACCATATAATAAATTACTTTGACCACTTATTAGGAAAGATTAACGATCACTTTTCAGAAAACATGTTGTTTTTAGGTAAATATGCCTCAGCCATCCCGACGAGAGGCATTTATTTCTTACCTGTATTAGAGACATATTTCATAGTCGGACACCTTGCGGAAAACAACCCTCATTTAATAAATATAAGACTCATAAAGGGAAATTAAACATGCAATGCCTGAGGGATGAATCAGGCTATCCGATCCTGCATTCAGAATCTGCCATTTAACTTTCGTTAATCCGTGAGAAATCCCCGCGTTTACCTGGAAATTTCATCATTAGCCTGGTCAACTTCATCCCAATTTCATCCCAATTCATCCTGAATTTCATCCTGTATCTGGGCTCTTGTCTTCGCCTGATATGTGTGTAAATGTGTAGACATAATACAATTCCGAATTACATTTTTAGGAGAAAAAAATATCTATACAATGTTAAGCAATAATTAGCGATAATTCCTTTATTTTCTGAGTAATGTTTTATGGTATTCCTGATAAGGCCAGATGAGGCAAAGAAGCTGTTCATGTGACGTTTCTTGCGCTAAGAAAATTGTTGCCCAGGCTCGCAGCGTGCTTGTGTAACAGGTTGGGAAACGTCTTCATAACTCTTTCTTAGATATGTAAACTGTACCGTAGTCTTGTGTTGAAAATATGCAAGCCGTAAAAGCAAATACCTTATTCTTGTATACTAGTATACTCATTGCAGAATAGTGGTGAGAATTTCAATTGTTCAATATTTATTCACTTCACTGATATTTTGATTATGTGTTGGTGGAATATAACACAATAAGCTTATATGTTTGACTATAGTTGAAAGTCATTTCCTACAGTCAAGGATGAAAAATGGTCCCAAAGATGACAAATCAGACCTTTTCATTACCTGTGATTTTCCAGGTAATGAAAATCATCCCGGATTTTCCAGGTAATATTCCCAGGTATTTAATTTTTCATAAAATAATATATATATATATAAATATATATGTATATATATATATATATATATATATATATATATATATATATATATATATATATATATATATATATATATACATATACATATACATATACATATACATATACATATACATATACATATACATATACATATACATATACATATACATATACATATACATATACATATACATATACATATACATATACATATACATATACATATACATATACATATACATATACATATACATATACATATACATATACATATACATATACATATACATATACATATATACATATATACATATATACATATATACATATATACATATATACATATATACATATATACATATATACATATATACATATATACATATATACATATATACATATATACATATATACATATATACATATATACATATATACATATATACATATATACATATATACATATATACATATATACATATATACATATATATATATATATATATATATATATATATATATATATATATATATATAATATATATATATATATATATATATATATATATATATATATATATATATATATATATATATATATATATATATATATATATATATATATATATATATATATATATATATATATATATATATATATATATATATATATATATATATATATATATATATATATATATATATATATATATATATATATATAATATATATATATATATATATATATATATATATATATATATATATATATATATATATATATATATATATATATATAATATATATATATATATATACATATATAATATATATATATATATATATATATATATATATATATATATATATATATATATATATATATATATAATCAGTATATGACAAATATATAATATATGTTCCTAAAATTATATAATATACATTTATCAAGATTTAGTCACCTCAAATTTTTACGAAACTGATATATTTGAACTTGGCGTCTTTTTATCCTGTTGAAGCTAAGCAAAAAAACTTTGGGAACAAAAGCATAGAACATCCTTTGCTAGCTCGTGTTCTTCTCGGCTTTGCCCCCATCTATATACTTTATATGGGTGTCCTTACAAAACTGTCTATATCTGGAGAACTAAAAGCTAGCGACGCGCGGAAAAAGGTTTTGAAAGAGAATTGAATACTGATATTTCGTCTGCTTTTACCTTAGGTCAATAGTTAGGTCAGGGGAGGCCATTGAACTTGAAACATTCTCAAGATCGCCGAATAGTTTTTATATAATATTTTTTGCCCGAAGCGTGATGAAGTAACAAACTTTTTACCATTGTATTTCTCTCGTCGACACGCATCGAATGGTATATCAGGTGACCTAGTTAGGTCATATAAAACAAAATTATCTGACCTGAGGTCAGGTCAAGGTCAGGTAAATGTCAAATTTTTGAGTGGTGCTTCCTTATCAAAAGGAATACTTTACACCTGTATAGGGGTTATTTTTTAACTGAGATAACAGCTTTGTAGAGGCAGCTGGAAGCAATAATGTAAGTTACCCATGTTTGATTCAAATCATAATTCAGCCTTCTCAAGGGAGTCCTTTTCTTAACCACTCCTTCGAAACAACAAGCTATGTTTTTGGTACGGTTGTGTAACGTAAAGCTAATGCTATATGATAAATGTGCACTATATGTTTGTATGTGGAACGATTTGAAAACATCACATTCTGCCATTTTCGCCAAACCTTCCTTTTAACTTTTTACAGCGCCCGCAGAAAAGGCCACGCCCAGTCTCAAAATGTTGGCAGAAATCAAGGAGGAGGACGTCGAGGCGGCCATCACTCCTTCTTCGCCTGCTAATCGTATGTTTTCTCTGTTCAGATGTATAGGAATAATGTGTTCATGTTCGTAACGTTTTTATATTTGATCTTTTGATTAGCTCTGTCCGCCAAACCACAATACCGATATACCAGTTTTTACTTGTTTGTTCAACACGTTTTGTTGATGTTGTTTGTGTTTTACGCACAGGTTAATTATATGTCTATTCGTAGTCACATTCCGATCT